>JBBCBC010000013.1:2364367-2584448 GCA_037126765.1 Stenogyne calaminthoides
ATATGAAATAAATCGTAGAGATTTCTATTTAAATAAGGATTAGATGAATTAACTAATCGCTACTTAAGAGTTTAAGTCAGTCTCCCCTATATATGCACTTCGAAATCTACAAAAACGAATCATATTTCTTCCATAAGATCTAAAGTCGGATTTTCCTTAGTCAGATTCAACTTGGGATTCAACACCGATCGAAGTATTCGCAGATCCATTCTAGGGGATTACGGATATGTTGGGAGATTGAATTTAATAAAGATATGATTTGATTAGATCTCAAAACCCCCGGTATGAAATGTTCGTAATAATCTTGAGAAGGAGCTTTTAGAGATTCGTGATGTTATCTGCAAAATGTATAGTCAGAGATATAGATTAGATAGGATCAAGATCAAGAACTCAAGATATCAAGAACCGAAGTTTCAGTGATGAAACTCAAAAGTTTCAAGACTCAGAAGAAATCGAGAATCAAGACTCAAAGGCGATAAATCGAGAAACTAAAGACTAAAATGAAGACCTCCGTGATATCGGCCAAAGATACATCCAAGACCTAAGACGCCGGAGACTCAGAAGACTAAGACTGGAAGACTAAGACTCGTAAGACCAACACTCAACACTAAGACTCGTAGACCTCAAGGACTCAAAGATGTAAGACCGGAGGAAATTGTTGTGAGAATCTCTCAGAGGAAATTGTCAGAGATTAATTGTTAAGAGACTCATTATTTATGGGGAAATTGTTGCGCTGAAAACCAATCTTGTAATAGGATAAATCAACCGAGTATGTTATATGGTAACAAGATAGGTTTCGCATCATCAAAGGAAATTGTTTGTATTAATTTAATAAAGATACGATTTGATTAGATCCCAAAACCTCGAGTATGACATGTTCGTAATAATCTTGATAGTTGAGTCGATTCGCTTTTAGAGACCTGTGGATGTTATCTGCAAAAATGTATAACAGCAGACATGACAGATGTGGATCTCAAGATTCTCAAGAACTCAAGATAAGTTTCTAAGAAACCGGAAGTCAAAGATGAAACTAAAAGTTTTCAAGACTCCAAGAAATCGCAGAATCAAGACTTGCGGAAAACGAGAAACTAAAAGATCAAAGACGAAGACTCAAGATATCGGGCCAAAGATACATCCGAAGACTCGTAAGACGCCGGAGACTCGTGGAAGACGCCGAAGACTCAAGACGTCAAGACTCGTAAGACCAAGATCACATTTAAGATCAAGAATCAAGATCAAGAATATCAAGGCACAGAATCATCGAAGACTTTGAATATCGAACGCCAAAGATAAACCTCAATGTTCTCGGGAGGTACCTAAAATATCTATCCAAGGATTCAATATCGAGAAGATCGCCATTCCTTAGAAAAATAGATATTTGCCACATTATTCAAAATGCGTATAAAAGGCGAACTAAGACAGTGTTGTTATATATATCACCGAGATTGTAACAAAAAGCCGCTGAAAGTTGTACCTTTTAATGGAGACAAAAGTCAAAAAAGAGAAGACAACATTATACCATACATCGATTAATCGACAACGATGGTGTCACCGAAAAAATGTCAAGTACTAAGTTCCAGACTCCAAAAAGGAAGACCGGCTACATGAAAGTGCTATTGCTCAAAACTTGTTAGTGAGTGTCAAACCCTAAATATACTCGCTTCACACACCATAAGTAGGAAAACTCACGGGTTATCTCTCCAACGGATAGTTTTCAAGAGTTACCTTGGTGTATGCCTAAATACTTGTGACCTTCTACATTGAAAGGTTACGGGAAATTTGTAAGCAACTCAAGAGCTCAAACTTATTATTACAAGCCAAAGACTCAAACCGAGAATTTCCCGTTGCTTTAAATTGAAGAGAGCTCATCTCCACTAAGCCTAGCTTGGATAAGGTTATATGTCCAAAGCTAGCCCAGATATCCTAGCCTTTGCATTGTTCTTTATTGTAAAGGATATCTCATCTCATGGAACCAAATCAAGAAACCCCAAACCCTTGTAAGTAGTTTGATCGTTATCATAAGTAGACTTGAGTTGTATGAGTAACCATATTGAGAAGCCGTAAAGTTTCCAGTAGGAGAAGTGAGTAATCTTATCTTGACAGATGTAAGCTTTTGTGAGTTTTAGGCAGAACCACAGAGGTAATGTAAAAGCTCAAAATTAGAAAGGTTAGTAAACCACAGAGGCAGTCGTAAAGCCTTTTAGGAAGTGATTTAGTGAATTTCTTAAAAAGATCGTGAGAGAGTGGACGAGAGCTGGAGTCTCTCTAACCACTACTATAATTTGCTATGTTGTTTGTTTTACGTTTTTGCTTAGATTTATCTGCTGCATTAGCATTATCTTGAAAGCATATTTTCACCATATTTCAATGGAATCAATCCAATTGCAAAAGTCAGTATATAAATTGAATCATGCCTCAATCACTATTCCATTAAAGGAAGGTTTTAAGAAAGCTAAAACGAAAGTATGTTCAAGGGCCAGCTACATATCCGAGTAAAGCTTGTATCGTATAGCTACTAAATCAACTTACTCTTCACCGAGGGTTCAAGTGAAGCTAGTTATCCGATCCAAGCAACTCAGATTCCTCTCAAAAACTCAGACTCAAACGCTTGGGATTATCCGAGATCTGAAGTTTCTCGTGATCACTGCCCAGATAGACTCTTGACCTCGTAGCCATTTCAGGTTTTCAGACCAAATCACGTGACAACTCGACCTACATGACCTTGAAGAAAAGTTTTAAAAACACCGAACACGCGGTATTCTCCATACACGTGTAAGACTCATTTGCACCCTAGACCAACAAGTGGTATCAGAAGGGAAGGGTTCAACTTACCACCCGCTTATGCTGACCTAAGTTTTATTTTTCTAAACATTGTGGTCTATCCGAACCGGGTCATATTTAATGAATTCTTAAAAGACCTGCAGATAAAAATGTCTTCTAAGAAATTTCCCATGTTCTCGCGGAGAACTATGATTTATGGAGGATTCCAGAATGCAGCTCTCACCGTATTCTAAAACATGAACGATGCGAGAGTGGTTCATGTGGTCATTCCACTTATCGCGGGTGAATCCCAGGAATGTAAAATGAGAGAAACGATCCCAGAAGCGTATTTTAAGTCCGATGACCAACCTAATTTCGAGGAGAGTGGGTTAGTCAATCTAGACTATATTTCTAAAACACACCATACAAAGCAATTACCCGATTATGGTGACGGGAATGATCTCTCACCGTAATACTACAAAAGAAATTGGGATAATACTAGTTGTAATGCCAAGTACAGATCATATTCAAGGAAACAAACTTTCAACTGGAAAGTTTGATAGTTTGAAAATGGATGAAGGTGAATCTATAGACAACCGGGAAGTTTGATTCACAAGATTATGAATGATCTAAATGCATTGGTAAGAAATATCTGAGAGAAGCTTTAAAATTGAAAATTTGAGGTTCTAAGAAACGGGATATACATGCAGTGATTTAAAACACCAAAAACATTAATTCAATGCCATACCAACAAGTCTTCTCGAAGTTGAAGGCCTATGAGTTCAGAATTGATAAGAAAATCTAAAGGTCGACAAAGAAAGATGATTCATCATCTAAAGAATGCTGGATTTAAAAGCCAAGGATGAAAACTCAGAAAACTAGAGAGTTCGAGAACTTTTGCTAAAAATCAGATTTAGCTTGATGGGCGGTGCCAAGACCGATGGCAAAGGAGGTTTGAAAGACTTATTACCGAGCATGGAAATAAAAACTATTTACAGAATCACGGTGTACCAGAAGAAACTCCGAGGATGATCAATCGAGTTAAGAGGACTGAAAGACGAGGATCCTCATCAAAAGGCAAGGATCCAAGTCCAAAGAAGAAAGGATCGATGACGATGCCAACAGACGCTATAATCGGGCTAAAAGAAAGGTCACTTCCAAAGAGTGATTGTCCCGACCTCGAAAAGCAGAGAAGAGAAAGACAGTTAAAAAAGAGACAAGAAGTTCTTTAGCAAAAAGGCCATTGGTGCGTAAGTACAATATTCGGGGCGATCTAATTTCGATTTATATATTCTCGCATAAAGGAAAGTTGAATACATATGTTCCGATGGCTATTGATGGAGGTAAACTTTTTTTCTTTTCTCTGTGGCTCCTACACTAGCACAAGAGTTGTCAAGTTCAACTGTGAAATTACTATTTTCAAACCGATGATTTTTTTGAGAGTCCTGATGAAGAACCATGCTGCTTTTACAAGAACCGCTAAATAAAAACTCAAGAGCATAATAAAGAACCTAAAGTTCAAAATCTAAAAATGGAAAGACTTCTAGCAATATCAAATCACTTTCAATTAATGGGAGCTACCGATGAACTGGATGTTTTGAAAGTACAACTCGTGAGAAAGAGAGGTTCGGAGAAGGACTCCTAATCAAAAAATCAGAGAAATTCATCAAGAGATTCAAATTAATGTAACTAAGTTCAACGACCTCTTCGAGAAGCATGAAACTCTACAAAATGTGAGGATAGCGTAAGAAGCTAACTTATCGAATAACGCATCTAAAGTAATAGATGAAATTCAGAGTTACCGAGATCCGTCACTATAAAACTGGATCGATACATTCCGGTGAACCTCATGTCATCTCAATGTCGATCAAGTAGCAAGACAATCTTGTAAAAACCAAGGCACCTACACTTCCAAAATAAAGAAATGCCCAAAGGTGTTAGACAGGGAAAAGGACCCAGGAGCCCCAAAGAAATCAACGACGTAAGAAAGCCCAAACTCAAAAGCAAGTGAAGGCTAGAAAACCCCACCACCAAAGAGGAAAATTTCAGTAAGACTTCAAGCCTCAAAGCAAGGATGCAAACCTCGAAGTGATCTTACACCGAACCAAATAGAGGAATTTTCGTAAGAGAAACACTCAGCAGAGACATTTCAATCTAAAAGACCAAGTCCATTAGACATCGAAGACCCTATTTCAAGACAGCAACTCCAAAACCCCACTCGCTTAAGGTTAAAGGTTACCCTAAGTCAACAAAGATCTGCATCACCTGCATTTAAGCCAAAAAGCAACGAACAAAAAGGCCTCGTACTCCAAGAAAATTCTATGTCTCTATGTTCATGCTAGGCTAAGACTCATACACGTGATACCGCTAAGGTACCCCAGAGTGATAAATGCGATGATGTTTATGGAAGATGACGCACCACTCTAAAGTGATTTAGTTGTTAGGGCGACGGATTCCAAAAGGTACAACTAACCTTTTAGGGACCCCTATACCAATGGGTACCACAGTATCTAACTGCTTTTTCTGTAAATGTAAAAGGGCAACCGAACTGAATGAAGATATCATTAACCCTGCTGAAAAGAAGATCCGAGATGTCATCGTTGGAAGATTGAATTTCTTTCTTGAAACCAGAGGAATTAGATCAAGAAGGAAACTCATCGTAGATAATGTAGAGAAAAAAGGACATCGTGATGGAGAAAATTCATACCGAGCAGCGAGAGCCGACATCTCGACTAAAACCTTGGGTTAATCAAGATTTCGTGAACTATCACTTGAATTAGGGATGTTAGATCCGTGTGTAGAGTAAAATCAAAAATTGAAGGTTTCAGATGCATGAAGTTTTCAAAATTCTACCGAAAGAAAAATAGGAAAAATATCGAATCAAGTCTCGCGAACTCGGGGACTTCATCAATAATAAGATTTCAAAGAAAGATATCGAACCCATTCAAGACTCACAAGATCATAATCGACATTTTTATCAAGGTCAATACTCAAAAGAAGACCGATAAGAGGGAAATTAGTCCAAGAAGTAACGATTACGCGACTCATTTATTGCTTATGAAACTCAAGAATCATTCGCGAATAAATACAAAACACCGAGGAATGTTTTCGGGCGGATCTTTGAAATTCCTAAAGGTCAACAAATATTAAATGCTCGCTACATTTAATCACCAATGAAGTTAAAATGGCGGGCTTACTTTTCGGGGATCGACCAGATAATTCGATTAATCGCGGATTAATTCAACCATCGCTTTTCATCAAACCTATGGCGATTTCCCAATGATCTCGAAAGCTATTTAATCTTTTGAAAAATCATTCAAGCCAAATTTTATTGAACCCCTTCATTCCTAAAAACCTCTCGCAAATAAATCCTTTTAAGAAAAACTTCATCGCCAAAACCCTAAATCTTCAATTAAACGGCTCCTACCATGTTTGAAAAATTAACAGAGAAACAAGCCAGATGGTATGAGTACGTGGTTTCTTTGAGAGTACCACCACGCAAGCACGAAGAAGAGGCGCCCACGAACCGATTGGCGAATCGGACGAACCTCGTCAGTAAATCGACCTGGGAGGCGAGTACCCCCCAGGTAATGTAGAGTTTGTCGCTAAATCGGGAAATAAACGAGGGATGATTGACAGAGTTAAAGATTTATGTTTTCATCTTGAACAATCGATGAAGTATGTGGATTTTGTTCGAGAGCTCTACATTGTCCCTAAGAACTTAAAACGACGCTTTTGAAGGCGCGACAGGAGATGACCTCATCAGAGGCGTCAGATCGAGCAAGAGTATCTTGACGGGATTGTTGAGAATCCAGCTTGTTTGAGGCAACTCGTATAACGTAAAGATCCGAAGTCAAGTACGTAGTATTGACGGATATTGTTGAAAGTGCAAGACGAGTCGATCCGAAGCTTCGAGCATCAAGACTCCCAAACTCCCGACTTAATGGTGGCGATTGAGGACTCACTCACCAGCGAGTTCAACCGCTGAAATATCTAATCAAGGTGGTGATGAGCAAGTTGCTGTCATAAAAGGGAGGAGGAGGGGGCAATATCTATCAAAGGCAAGTATCCTCCACGCCACCAAAAATTTCTTTATTTTGGAGATGTGCCGATATGAGGAGGATATCTTCATCAAATCTACTCCATTCCCAAGTCCAAAATAATGTTCAAACCTATTGTCAAGCAAGAGGACAATCAAGGAAAGAAAGAGAGAAAAGTGGAATCACCAATTGCGCCGCCAGTTAGAAAGCCAACAAACCGGGGGAAGGTTCCTGTTGGATGCCAAGAAAGAGCATGGTGAGAAATTGGAAAGGCAAAACCCTTGTTCTAAGTGCAAAAGAACGGTGGTTCTCACGACGCATTTACGATAGGAAGTGGAGATCGAGGGATTCAAATTTCGAGAGCTAAACTGGCTTTAAATCGCCTTACTTGTATTGGCTCAAAGCATTTCAAAGGCACAGGATCAAATCGGGAGCAAAGTCTTCCGAGGCCCTGAGACGCCGCTTAGTTCTCGAGTAAGTTTTCTCGTGAAATTTTCCAGCGACCCGCACCTCGTGAGAAAGTTCGATTCCTCCGAGGAAGTGTGTCACCACTGCATCGCTAAGATGCCTGACCTCCGCCGAGGGAGTGCCCGCCCGGCCTTTGAGCTGAAACGGAAATTGACCGAGGAGGTGCCACTGCACTGTAACAAAGCCGGGGATTCAAACCGAGGAGTTGCATGCCCAAACCTCGAGGTTTCATTGACCTCGTGAGTCGATGAATTTTATTTAGCCTCAATGAGCCAAGTAGTCGATCTTTCAAATACAGAAGTTTTAACCAAACCCAGAGCCCATGCTCAAGAAAGGTGAAGTCAAGAGACCAATGGCGGCGCGGGGAACGGTTCATCCTCGACTACCACTCGAAGCTTAGCTCATTCCCCCACTTCCAAGACATCTTCTTCGTGATTGGAGGTCACGGTTCATATCCTCAAACCGTACTTTCCAGATGCCAAACATTGCTTCATTCGTGAGGCGGCACCGTGGAACGAGACAACTTTTCTCACCGAATTCGGGGAGTCTGCGAAACCAAGCTCGGATGAAAATTTCTGACGATGAGTCAGTAGAGGAAGGTTGAGGAAAGCATCAAGTTGGTACCTTTAGCCCATTGACAAATCTCGGATGGGGACCAACAGTGGAATGATGAGAACATCTCGCATGAGAAAGACTCAACCGATGTGATGATCGTCATTGCCGAACATCCTCGGGGATCGGTTAAATTTCTTCAAACTTTTGCACTATTGATAATTATGCCAGATTAATGGGTTCCCACCTTTAAATCAGAATGTTCCGATATGCGACCGAGGTCAGGACACCCCAAGTTCGTGGTGAACTTTACTCGTGACCTAGTTCTGCCCTGGGCTCAAAATCAGCTCAGTTCGTGACCGACTCAGATGAATACCAACTCTGTGAGTCACAACGATCGTGATATACTCCCCGAGATTGATCTCACCCCACCGATGGTAAAGTCGAGAAGGTTGAGCCAATCCTCGAACAAAGCTGCTCAGGGGATCGAGTGAGGCATCGCCAAATCCAAGCTCGGAAGGTTGATAATTCAGTTCTTCTTCAGAATCGGGTGCAAATTTTTAGATTCTCCTCGATGCATGTCGACTTCCATGAAGGAAAGTTAGAAGCAAAGATGGAGGGGTCGACACGAAAGCTTAATGCAGAGAGTCAAGGTACATCGTGAGTGCATATGATTCTAAAGCAAAGTTTGGTTGAGAAGAATGAGATGTCTAAGAACATGATAAGGAAAGCTCAATGCTCACGGCCAAGATGATGATATGTTCAAGGAAGCTCTCTCGCCAATTTGCTTATCCTGGTTCAAGAATTTTCTATATAAGAACCACCTCGTAAGGCTAGAGGAGGAGCAAGATCGATGGCATGTGGAGGTGCGGAGGCCGTGAAGAGCAATACTATACGGACACAAAGACTTCCAAAGCTTGCCAGAGTACGGGTTCCAAGAAAGGGAAAGACCTCGAGTTAACCCCGGAATTATTGAACATAATTAAGGGCAAGGTTGTTAAAGATGTCGAAAAGAAGATAATTGCGGGTTATGAAAAGAGATTGAAGCCACCGGTAGTTTTAAATTCAGCATAGGAGAAGCCACCTTACACTGTGTTTCAGAGAAACAATGCAAGAAGTTATATGGAGAAACCGAGTGGTAGAGGGAAGGATTGGGACAAGCCAGTCAGCCGGAATTGCCCATCAAGAGAAAGCGTCAGGGTGATAGAAGGCTTGAGGGCAGAGAGCAAAGGCTTTGCCCAATCCAGAGGAAATTGATGCCGGATATTGAAGAACCGAGGTCGAGCCCAAGAAGAAAGTCTTTCAATACCGTAAGCGCCCAAAAACACTCCAAGATTGAATGTTTTTGAGAAGTCAGCCGCTCGCTTCGTGTACCGATCGGATGTAGGTAGAAGAAGAGGCAAAGGCTGAATGGGTTCAAAAAAGTTCCCAAGCAAGAGGTGGAGAGGAAAACTAAAGACGGAATGGCCGCATCGCTGACAAATGGATGTCACCATCTCAACGATGCTATGGAAGAAATCAAGAGAACCTTCTCGTTCTACTATGATGTGCTCAGAGAATGAGGGAGAGCCTGATCCGAACGAGGCTTTCATCGACTATTCCCACCTTTCATCCAAAAATATCTTCATGATGGATAAATTGTGGATGAAGGAAAGTGATAACCGCCGGTCTATATGTGTACCCTCCTCCCAAAATGGAGAAGGGTTGTGTAAATGAAAGCCATTTCTCAGAAATATCTCTGCAGTTTCCACGGGCTAGGGTCCGACAGGAACAATCCGACATCATCAAAGAGAGAGAGACAAAAGAAGATATTACGGAATGTTCAACCTTGAAGTCCTCACGGCTGAGGTGGAAGAGCAGAATCAAGAGTTGAATCAAGAGCCGAAACAAGAGCGTATAAGAATTAAGACGTAAGACCAAGATTTTTTAATCATTTATCTTTTTTTTGTCTTTTTTTATTTTGTTTGATAAGATTCATTGTAACTTGTAAATACCACCTATCATCAATGAAAACTTATCATTTATGCTTAAAAGATAATATCTCATTATCTTATTTACATGTCTTTTTAATTTTGATACTGAACATTGTCTCCGAGATTAATCGACGGAGAAATCAAGTATTTGGTGACGAATCCTTCGAGAGATTCATTATCAAGAAATTGTTGTGAGAATCTCCTTTATGGAAATTGTTGGGAGATTAATTGTTAAGAGACTCATTATTGGGGGGAAATTGTTGGAAAATAAAACCAATTCAGAATAACATAAAATCAGCAAACCCGAGTATAGGTTAAGTATGCGGTAACAAGATAGGTTTTGGCATCATCAAAAAGGGGGAAACGGTTGAGGCGAATTTAATAAAGATATGATTTTGATTAGATCCCAAACCCCCGAAGTATGAAATGTTGTAATAATCTTGATAATGAGTCGTGGATCTACTTTTTGAGTATTCGTGGATGTTACCGCAAAATGTGTAACAAGCAGATATAGATTAGATAGGATTCAAGATTCAAGAACTCAAAGAGGTTTCTAAGAACCGAAGTTTCAAAGATGAAACAAAAAGTTTCAAGACTCAAGAAGAAACCCAGAATCAAGACTCAAAGGAGAAACGGGAGAAACTAAAGATCAAGATGAAGACTCAAGATATCACCAAGATAATATCAAGACTCGTAAGACGCCGGAGGCCTTAAGACGTCAAGACTCAAGACGCTCAAGACTCAGAAGATCACTAAGACTCGAAGACCCTCAAGACTCGTAAGACCCCAAGACTCGTAAGATAGAAGATCAAGAATCAAGATCAGAACATCAAGGCACACTACTTAAGACTATTAATATAATGAATGTCAAGATAAAACTCAATGTTCTGAGGCACCAAAATATCTATCCGGCGATTCATAATAATTTCCAGAAGATCGTGATTCCTTAGGAAAATAGATATTTGCCAAAGATGGCCTCAAATGCATAAAGCTAATCTAAGACAAAGTGTTGTTAAGGTTATATCACTCGTAGATTAAACCAAAAGAGCTGCTTGAGCGGTTCAATTTTTAACTGGAGACAAAAGTCAAAAAGAGGGAAGACAAGATCGCATAACATCGATGGATCGACAACATAAAGTCAATAAAATGTTCCAAGTACTAAGTTCCGCATCTAAAAAATAAGACCGCTGCTATTTTGAAAGTTTGCCTAAAAACGCAGTTAGGAGTGTCAAACCCTAACATAGCCTTTCTCACACACCATAAGAGTGGAAACTTCACGGTTATCTCTCCAACTGGATAGTTTTTCAAGAGTGACCTTGTGATGCTTATAAATACTTGTACTTTCTACGAAAGGTTACGAGAAATTTTAGCAAATCTCGTTACCAAACTTATTATCAAGAAGTTGAAGCACTTCAAAAACCGAATTTCCCAAGTGCTTTAAATCAAGAGTAGCCCATTCCACTAAGCCTAGCTTGATAAGATATATCAAAGTTTAATCGAGATATCCTAGCCTTTGCATTGTTCTTTATTGTAAAGCAGATATATCACCCTAGTTGGAAACCAACCAAGAAACCCCAAACCCTTTGTAAGGTAGTTTCGAAAAGATTGTTGGTGAGATTGAGTTGTAAAGAGGAGTAAACGCATTGAGGTAGTCGTAAAGCTCTAGGGAGGGTAGAAGCGAGTAATCTATCTGGATAGACAGAAAGTTTGTGAAGTTTTGGAGTTAGTAAACTACGTAGGTATTCCGTAAAGCTCAAAATTAGAAATGTTAGTAAACCATGAGGTAAATGGAAAGATTTCAGTAGTTGATGAAGGAATTCCTCCTAAAAGATCGAGAGAGTGGAATGGGGAGCTTGAGTCTCCCCGAACCACTATAATTTGATGGTTATTTACTTCGCTTTGTTGATTTATCTGCTTCATTACTTGTCTTGAAAGCATTTTTCGACCGATATTTCAATGGAATCAATCCAATCGAAAAGTCGTGACATAAATCGAATCACAAACTCAATACTATTCCATTAAATAAAGGTTTTCAAAGAAAGCTTAAAACGAAAGATAAAAACTAAGGGCCAACTATTCAAGACATCCGAAAGAAGCTAGAACAGATAGCTACCAAACCGAACTTACTTCTTCGAGGGTTCAAGAAGTTAGTTATCCGATCCAAGCAAATCAGATCTCCAAAACTGGACTCATTGGGATTATCTCGAGGTATCCCAGCGCCCAGATCATCGCCTCGTGACAGATTGAGACCAGAAAGCGATTCAAGGCTTCAGACCAAATCTTCGTGACCCGCCCAAGTTCGACCTCAGAAGAAAAGTTTAAAATCAACACGCAGAGTATTCCCCCATACACGTAAGCACTAAGCCAAGACCGACCAACAAGATACCATAGTGTGAGGATTTCACTATGCGGACAAGATTTGTTATGATTATCAGAATCCTTTTTTGCAATTAATTGTTCGTTGTCAGTGAACTTTAATTCGCTATGACATGTATTACGTGGTTTACATGCCCGAATATTCCAACAGAGGGCATTTGGTTAAGGGGAATAGATCCACGTAAGGCGTTGCAAATCGCTCAAGCCGACGGTGGTTCAATGTCAACCAAAAGTTTCAGAGTAAGTGGCTATGAGTATTTTGTGACGCTCACTTATTATTACTCAAGGTTCGGGTACATTTTCCGATGAAACATTAAAATCGAAAACCTTTGATAAATTCAAAGAGTTCAAAGCCAAAGTTGAGAATCATACGGAAAAGAGTGCATCAAGTTTCTACGACCGGACGCGGAGGCGAATACCTCAACATGAGTTTTTGAACCACCACGACGAGGGCATTGCTTCCCGGGTTTTGACCTAACTTAACCCTCAACAAAATGGGGTTGTAGAACCAAAACAGAACACTCTCAGAATCGGTCGATCCATGATGAAAGTTGGGAAGATCTACCCAAGCTCGCTAGGTCATGCCTTGAACAATGGCTTATGTCTTCCAAATTTGGTACCATCCAAATCGCTCCTCAAACCCCTAAAGAAGTTGTGGACTTGGCGCAAGCCCGCCCCGAGACATCTTAGAATTTATGGGTGTCCGCATACGCATGTACAAAAGCGTTCTAAGTCGACGCACATTCTTAACTAAGGTTGTTTATAGGATATCCCATGGGAAACGAAGGGTGTATGTTCTATGGTCCCGAATATCAAAAAGGTGGTAATAAGCATGACTTTTAGATTTTGGAAGAAGACTTTACAACAATTGAAAGCCTACAAAGTTGAGATTACCTTGCATTTAAATTAGAGGGCAAACTCCTATACCAACTGCATAAGATTGATATACCAAGTGTCACAATCGGTACACAACCGAACCTCGTTATAGTGGGAGGGTTGTTCGACAACCGAGAGATTCATGGGATGGAGAATCTTGGATTTGGTCCCCTAGGATAATGAATCGGACCCCTGTCCTAAAGTGAAAGGTCCAAGATATGGATTTTCAATCTCGCAAACTGCGATGGAAGCCGAGATGGGCTCAATGGATCATAATCAAGTGTGGGAGCTAGGAAACCACCCAAATGGGTAAAACACATTGGATGCGAGTGGGTCTACAAGAGAAAAAAGGGACCGGATGGGAAGGTCGAGACTTAAAGCTAAAGTATTGGGGCAAAAGGATACACTCGGAAAAGCAGGTATCGATTATGAAAAAACTTTTTCGCCTGCACCCATGCTTAAGTCCATCCGTGATTCTTAGAAAATAGTCTAGAATATCTAGATTTTGAGAATCCGCAAATGGATTTCAAGACGCCTTTCCTTAATCTGGAGTCTTGACGAGGAATTTATATGCAATGACGGGGAAGGTTTCATCGCGAAAGGCGAACACCTTGTTTGTGTTTTGAGGGAAGTCCATTTATGGACTAAAGCAAGCATCTCGAGCTTGGAACCAATGTTTTGATCATGTAATCAAGTCTTATGGGTTTGATCAAAAACGAAGTTTGAAAAGTTATTAATATAAGAAGGTGCGATTTAACTCCGGGTATTCTTGGTCTTATCGTATTTATATTCGCTTTCATCGGAAATGATGTAAAGGTTTTGTCGCGTAAGGGTACGGCCACAAAAAGCTTTTGATATGAAGGACTTAGGGAAGCCGTCATATTCTTGGGATCAAGATCACTTTCGAGATCGAAAGAAAAGAATGATCGCTTATCGCAGTTCTTCATACATGTATATTGTTTGAAGTGATTGACATGCAAGATTCAAGAAAGATTTTGTGCCTTTCTGCAATGTAATCCATCTATCGAAAGGCATGTGTCCCAAGACACAAGGGAGATAGATGACATGAAAGACATTCTTATCGCGCTTCGAAGAGGGGAGCCTTGGCGATGTATTTGTCGCGACCTGGACGGATATTCATACGTCGTTGGCATGGTGGCAAGATATCAAAAGTAATCCAGAATCAACATCGGATGGTCAGAAAGAACATTCCTAAAGTGTCCGAAAAGAACAGGATAGAATGTTGGTTTACCATTCGGACGGTTATTTCGATTAGGATACGGTTCTGGGATTTCCAATCTAGATTACAGATTCCGTAAAATCTACCTGGGTAAGATGTTTTGTCTGGGGAGGAGACGAATATGGAGAAGCCGCTATGTAAATGCATCGCCGATTCTACCATAGTTTAATATGTAGCCGCCAGAAGTAGCTAAAAGCCGTGTGGCTCAAGAACCTTTATCGACTTGGACGTTGTTCGGTGCCAAGCACCATCACGGTTTTTTCGTGATAATGCCTTGTTAGATTGCAAATTAAAAGGGAAACGAGAGCCCACAAGGCCATCAAACATTGAAAGGAAATACCATCTTACACGGAGAAATCGTTAACGAGAGGGATATAGAGATGGCAAAGATCGACGAAGAAGAGACAACCCAGTGATCCATTCACAAAGGTGGCCTCATTAAAAGAGAGACATGTGGAAGGAATGGGCGTCCAAGAGCGTTGCCAACTGCTTTGGAGTATAAGTGGGAGATATATTATTAGGTTGATGTAGGTGACATTAGATGTGCTGTATAATACATTAGGCGTGTTGTGGTATACTTAAAAGTGTACTTTGAGTATAAGGGGAGATTGTTGAGTTATACGTGAAAGTATGCTTTTACTTTGTATAACCTATGTATTAAAACTTATTTCGGAAATAAATTTATCATTGTTGCTTTAAATATGAATAAATATTATATATATATATATATATATATATATATATATATATATATATATATTTACAAACCGTTCATATAATAACACATGTTACATTGTAGTTAACGTGGTGATGCCGGATCATAGAAGATCACGTTAGGTCCCTTGTAAACTAGTCGTGTTTATGACTAAGATGGGCCGAGCAGACTATTGGTAGAATTTGATGTGTAAAGGCTCGGGATTGACTTGTCTTGACCAAGAAATTACACTAACGATTCGATACGCTGAGCCGGACTGCAGAGGATAAACTCATTATGACCGACTTATGGGATGAAAGAGTTGAACCTCGGTGGTTGTTGATTTCTTAATCTGCAGTAAACTTAATAAGGACCGCGTTAGTAATTATTGCTTTGACTTATAAGTGGAAGAGAATCATTGAGACTTCGATACCTATATCTTGGGCAATACAATTATTGTACAGCAGTTTGCTAAGATTGTCTGGAAGAATGGAGTGTGCTTGCAAAGTCTTGTGATTGGTCCCTGGTGGGCTCCGGAACTTTATCGTACCAAATCTTGCAAGTGGAATTAATTTTTCGGTATGGATAATAAAGTCGAAATGTCCTTACTCGAGGATCAGATATTAAGTAATATAAAGCTTTTAGGTGGCAATTAATTAATGGACTAAATAATCTTAAACGAGGAAATAATAATGGGGCCATATTACCGTAATATGGGTTAAGGTTGGATAGGCAATATTAATTATATAGTGGTATTAATTAATATTAATGGCCAATTGTGGCTCAATATTGGAATCGAAGCCCATTGGAAAGGTCCATCTTAATTCTCCTAAAGGCCCCTCAAGTAGCCCAATTATAGTCCAATAAATAAAAGGTGCTTAAAATAAAATAAATTGTTGCATTGTATTTCCTTATTTTTTGAAAAGTATTAAAAGAAAAAGAGGAGAAGATTTTCTTGGAAAAATTTTATGGAAAGGAGATAAGTATTCTTGGAATATAAGATTATCCCATAAATTCAAGAAAACTCCACTTTTGATTCTTTAATTGATAATTTTTAAAAAATATTATAAAAAAGAGGGAAGAAAGATTTTCTTGATTTTCGGAAAAAGATTTTTATGGAGAAAGATATGTATTCTTGGAATACAAGAATATCTCATAAATTCAAGAAATATCCAATCTTGCAAATCTTCTTGTAATTTTTGAAATATTAGGTTAAATAAGGGTGTGAGATTTTTGTGAAAAAATACACATGGAAAGAAGAATATATGGGATATATTCAAGATTTCTTGGAGATCAAGAAAAGATTTTTCCTAACCCTATTTTGAGACCTAATTTTCGTCCCCCTCTCTATTATAAATAGGGGATGTATGTTTCATCCCAAAACACAGGAATTGATCTTTTTTCGGGAAAATATCAGCGTCGATAAAATATCAAATATTTTGAAACGTCGACAGTTTGTGTTTTTTCGAAAAATTGCAATTGCGTGCAATAATTCCATGTGTTGGAAATATTAAAATTCCAAAAAGGTGGTGCAACAATTTTATTTTCCTTTGTTTTATAAATCGTTCATGGAGAACCTCCCATAGGGTTATTGGCGAGACTTAGGAATACTTGAGAAGGACTTTTGGTTGGTAGCGATTACTTGATCAATCATCTCGGATTGTTCCTCTCCAAGGTCGTTTCGTAAACTCTAGAAATTCCACATGCTAGGATCTTTTCATTGAATTTTATTTATCCGTTGTTGGTGTAATTATTATTTGAATTCACTTAGGTTAATTCATGCTAGTAATAATTGTTAATTTTAAATTTGTTTATGAGAGTCATCGATAGATCGACAAATGTTATCAGCAGTTGGCGAACAACTGGGATACCTTAAAAGTTATTATTGCGAGGTGTCGATAACATATGTTGATCTTGGGATACCCTAAAACATAAATTTAAATGAACAATTGTTGGGATAGCATTAATAGGGGATCTGCAGATCTAAATAATGGGATCCAACAACAACATGCAAAGGATATTCCGAAATGATCCTAAAGATGAATTTTGGGAGTTTACTTAAATGTTGGATTGGTAGACTATCTCGAGATGCACCGTGATCAGTAATCGACTACCAACCAAAAGTTCTTCTCTATTTCAATTTCAACAACCCCGTGGAAGGTTCTCCAATGAACTATTTATAAAACAAAGGAGAAAAAAATTGTTGCACCACCTTTGTGGATTTCTAATATTTTCAATCTTAGCCTTGAAATTACATTTTCGCCGAGGATCTCAAGTTCCTCGAATAAGCACTATAACCCTAAGGGGCGTGTTAACATTGCGCTTGTCCCTTTTTTCCAATTTTAATTGAGCAATTTCTTGCTTCATACTTTTGGATCGCTATACGTGGGTGCGATGTATGCATCATAACCCGAGATTCTTTAAGACGTGCGGCAAACTCTCATATTCTTGAAGGTGCCTCAACGATCTCGACAAAAGCGCTTTAATTGTTTCCTTCATCAATGGGTTTGCTACCCCATTCACCATAAATCATCTCATCCCATATTCCAAATCCTTAGTTGGTTTTCCGGGTTTTGGTGTATCAAGTACCCATTTGGAAGATGAATGCGGTTGGACGGGTTTTTAGTTTGTATTTCCAATAAAATAGTTTTCACCAAAAAACAAATTGTCTTTAGGTACATTCGGTGGATTAGAAGGTTGCTGACATGATGAACTGAAATAAACAATAATATATAAGCACAAAATTATCACAAGGTTTGATCACATGCATCATATTAAAATCTAAAAAAAATATGAACATGTCATGCCAATATCTCAAAAGCAGTTTAAATAAGCCACGTTGGGTGGGTCATTATTTAAAAACACATTCAAGCGGGTTACAAACAAAACGATTCTAAACCCTTAATATCCAGATTAATAGTTGAAACAAAACTTGACCAATATAAAATCGACAGGACTTGAGAAGTATATGCATATCAATTTTATACCTAGTAATAACCATGATTAAATCTGGGATTACTATTTTGCTTTGATCGAGCCTCGTTGGGAGGTCATAAATGCCACTAATAATAACCCAATCATCCGATTTGGAATTCATTCATGTGAAACCTATCTTTTTGACCCCGTCCGTTGGGGGAATTTCTCAAAAAGAATTCACAAATAAATAAATCATGGAGGTCAAAATTAATTCAATTTTATTATCAGGAATAAAATTGTCAATTAATATTTAAAACATACTTAGTAATTTTGAAGTTGAGATTTTTTCAATTTGGCAACCCTCATGCAAACACATTTAAACAAATTAAATAAAGCATAAGATAGCACAAATAAATCAAGCAAAACAGAAAAATAAACATATTGGGCACAAATTATCCAATTGTCATGGTTTGATTTTATGGCGGGGTTTCATAGGTTCTCGGCGAAGACACGTCCTGCATCCACGCCATGCATCTCCCACTTTCGCCCGCGATCACGCCACTGGTGGCTCGGGCCATCCCGGCCACTCGAGCGCAGGCGCCACCAGGCCGGCGGCCCTCAATCACCTCGCCTGTGGCCGGCCACCTACGGCATACGTGCGATGCCCGGTAGCAAGGCTTACGCGTCATCTTCTTTGATTCGGATTTCGTCCTTTAATTCTTTGTCTCTTCGTTCGATCCGGTTACAATTTATTTACAAAAATAAATAAAGCCTAGATCTGAACTAGTCTATTACATTGATCAAATCAAACAAATCTTAGTCTGCTCGTGGATTTTCTCACGTGAGGCAAAAACAAATCCAAAACTAATCGAATTAAAAAAAACACGGTTTATATGCATGCAAAATAAAACATTAAAATCCATGACAATTGGATACGCAAAAGTATCTAACAGTTCTACTATCCAATTTCAAATTTAATGTCCACGAATTAAATTACAATTTAAAAAAAAACGAGTCTTAATGGCTGCTCGATACCGCTTGTTGGGGAAATGAGTTACACAGATCTATTCGGGTGAATATTTAAATACAAATTTAATTCATTAATTATTACTAGCATGAATTAATCTATATTAATTCAAATAATAATTGCAACAACATATCATGCATATAAAAAGCCACGTAAAACCTACGCACGCGCGGAATCTCTGCAGGTTTACGTGAACGTCACCTCTCGGGATGGCGGTGGCTTTGGTCGGGACGGACTAACCAAAAGGACTTCCAAGTATTCCTTTAGCCCTTGCTCGACAATCGGTGGAAGGATACCGCGAACAATTAACAAAAGGAAAAATAAACTTTGTCGCACCAACTTATTGGATTTCTATAATATTTCGAAGACACGAAATGCAGGAATGAACTAATCATCCCCTATTTATAGGGAGAGGGGTTGGACGAATTTTTAGTGATATTTCAATGTGGGAAAAAGACTTTTCTTGGTCGCAAGAAATCTTGAATATATCCCTTTATATTCTTTTTCCCATAATTAAAATATTCCACAAAAATCTCACCTCTTCTATATCTGGATTTAAAAAAAAATATAGTGTGCAGAATCCAAGATTTGGATCTTCTTGAATTTATGAGATATTCTTGTATTTCAAGAAATACATATCTTCCATAATATCTTTTCAAGAAAATCAAGAAATTCTTTCTTGCCTCTATTTTCAAAAAATTTGAAATATCACTATGAATAACCAAGTGGGAGATTTCTTGAATTTAATGAGATAATCTTGTATTCCAAGAATACATATCTTCATTCCATAACAAAATTCAAAGAAAAATCTTTCTCCTCTTTTATCCATAATTTTCGAAAAATTAGAGGAAATATAAGCTTAACAATATTTATTTTATTTTAATCATTTTGAGTTATTGGACTATATGTTGGGCTACGGGGGGCCTTTAGGAGAATTAAGATTGGACCTTCTTATGGATCTTGAATATCTAATATTGAGCCACAATATAATTCAAGCCCATAAATATTAATTAATCTCACTACATAATTAATATTGCACCATCCATCTTAACCCATATTACGATCGATATGGCTCCAAGGTCATTATTTCCGTGGTTTAAGATTATCTAGCCCATTAATTAATTCAAGCCATCAAATAGCTTTTAGTTAACAATATCTTTTGTCCTTGGAGAGCGGTTCAACATTATTATCCATCCCCAGGAAACAAATTCCACTTTGCAAGATTTGGTATGATAAAGCTTATGAACCTCCCAAGCGGGCAAATCAAACAAAAGCGTGCATTTGCACACAATTCTTCATTATTAAATCTTAGCAATCACATGTGACCAATAATATTGCCCAAGATAAAAAGTATTGAATCTCTCTTTGATTCGCTACCCATGATAAGTCAAAGCAATAGTTACCAATCCCACGTGATCTATTTAAGGGGCGAATGTTAAGAAACAACGAACCACCGAGGTCTAATTCTTCCTTGTTCGATTATGAAGAATTTATCCTCTTATAGGTCCTATTTCCGCATCGGTCATGCACTAGTGTAATCTCTTGGTCAAGACAAACCAATCGAGCCTTACACCTCAACCTTTCGTGATGGGTTGTTCATTTCCATCTAGGTCGTGAATGGTACTTTTTTAATTACAAAGCGGATGTTAATTTAATCTTTTGTGATCTGGTATCACTAAATTAACTACAATGTAACACGTCATTTAATTATTGAAGCAGGTTATCAAATAAATATATGTAACATTCAATCATATTTAAAGCATCGGATGATAAACAATTTATTTCATAAATAAAGCGGAAATTAGGTTTCGATTATACAAAGTAAAAAGCATACTTTCCAAAGATAATCCCAACAGATGGACCTTCCAATGGGGTCGAATTCCAATATTGAGCCACAATATAATTGAGCCCATTAATATTAATTAATATCACTATATAATTAATATTGCACTATCCAACCTTAACCCATATTACGGTAATATGGCTCTTGTTATTATTTCCGTGTTTAAGATTATTTAGTTCATTAATTAATTAAGCCATTGAAAATATTTATATTAATTAATATCTTTATCCTTGGAGTAAGGACAACTCAACTTTATTATCCATACCGGAAAATTAATTCCACTTGCAAGATTTGGTATGATAAAGGTTAAAGCCCACCAAGTGGGACCAATCACGCAAGACTTTGCAACACCACGATTCTCTATATTAATTTAGCAACCGCCAGTATAATTAATATTATTGCCCAAGATATAGGTATCGAAGTCACAATGATTCTCTTCCCATTTATAAGTCAAAGCAATAACTACTAATCGCATTGCGGTCCTTATTAAGTTGCGTAGATTAAGAAATCAACAACCACTGAGGTCTAACTCTTCATCCCTTAAGTCGGTCTTGAATGAGTTTATCCTCTCTCGCAGTCCGTCGACAAGATCGTATGCACTAGTGTAATCTCTTGGTCAAGACAAGCCAACCTGAGCCTTACATCGTCAACTTCTACCAATGGATACATTAGGGTCTATTTAGGTTGTGGAAACACGCACTAGTTCACAAAGGGATTATTAACGTGATCTTCGTGATCTGGTATCACCACATTAACTACAATGTAACATGTGTTATTATATGAGCGGTTTGCAATAAATATATATAACATTCAATCATATTTAAAGCAACGATTGATAAATAATTTATTTGAAAGAATAAGTGTTTAATACATAGGTTATACAAAGTAAAGCATACTTTCACGTATAACCCTAACAAGGGAGGTGGTACTAGAAAGGTCCCAAATTTGTGTTCTTGTGTGAAACTTAGTTGTTGTTTCGAGATTGCGTCGTGTTGCTCGGGAGAATAGGTTTTGATCCCTTTGTGGGTGGTGATTGTTCTTTTGTCATGGGGTGGGGGTCGTAGTGGTGGTTTAGCTTTTTCCGGAAAGTGGATAGTGGGGTGGTGTTAAATTTTTTAATGTAATCATATTGATCTTCATCTTTGGGGAGGTTGATACTTGAAGATTTGTAGGGATCTATGGGTTTTAGGAGGATAGCGGAAGTGGAAAACATGGAGATTGATGAGGATTTGGCAAAATTGCTCTATGCCTTGGTTGTGTCGCAGGGGGATATGAGCGAGATCTTGTTTGATCAAGAGAAATCGGGGGAAATCTAAGTGATTTGGACAGAATGAATGATTTGAGACTTATTTGGAGGAGTTTGGATTATATGATCCGGGTTTTTGGGGATGCTTCACTTGGTCAAACAAGCGAGGGTGGGGGAATAATATTCAAGAGTGTCTCGGCGCGGTGGTGTAGCAAATGAGAGATGGTAAGAAAAAGTTTTCACGTTGAGGTTACTCATCTTACTAGATTATTGTCGAATCAACGCCCATTACTAATTAAGTGGGATGAGTGTAGAAGGAGGAGGTGACTCTCAAAGGGTCAAGCTCTTCAGGTTCGAAGCAATGTGGCTTCAAGAGGAAGGGTGTTCAGAAATTATACGTCAAAAATGGGAGGGAGTTCAGTGTTCGGATGCTATTTCTCTGGCAACTAACATAACGGGTTGTGGGTCGGCCCTCTCCGAATTTAACGAGAAACATTATGGTGACTTGCCAAAAATGATAAGAAAGTGAAAGAAAGATTTGGCAAGATTTAAAGAAGAACCCGGACTCAGGAGATTGTGCAAGAGTCGAGGTGCCTGGAAAACAGGGTGTTGGCCTTGCTCCGGAAAGAAGAGGTTTACTGGCTACAACGGTCATGTGTTAATTGGATGCGTGAGGGGGACAAGAATACTGGTTTCTTTCACAAACACAAGTGGGAGAAAAGAAACCCGGATTGATAAAATTATTGATGAGTTTGGCGAGGAATTTGTTGATGAGGAGGAAATACAAAGGTGTTCGTGGATTACTTTTTTGGGGTTATTTTACTAAGAAAGAGCAATCTAGATATGGAGGCGTTTGGAAGCTACGAGCGCATGAGTCTCGAGCGAAATGTTGGATACGTTATCTCTACCATTTACGGAGGAAGAGGTGACAAAGGTGGTTTTCAAATGCATCCTTGTAAGGCATCGGGCAAGATGGTATGTCCGCTATCTTTTTTGAAATTCGGTCTTACATTTGGTCTTTAGTATTTTAATGTAAGCTCTTAGTATTCTTAATTGTGGTGCGTCTCCTTTTGTGCTTAATCACACTTTTATAGCACTTATTTCGAAAGTTAAGAAACCTAAGCTAAATTTCGTCCTATAAGTCTCTGTAATGTGGCGTTTAAGGTGGTTACTAAGACAATTACTAATAAGCTTAAGTAGTTTTTGCCTCTTGTTGTGTATATCCTGCCCAGTCGGCTTTTGTTCCTGGACGTTTCATTACTGACAACGCTTTATTGGCTTTTGAGATTTTTCCTTTCGATGAAGCACAATAAAAAGCGGTGTCAGGGTTCATTACTTTTAAGCTTGATATGAGTAAAGGCATATGATAGGGTGGAATGGGATTTTTTGGAGCGGGTAATGTTGAAAATTGGGGTGGGAGGTGATCTTGTCAACACTATTATGAGGGGGGTCCGTTCGGTTTCTTTTGTTGTGCGTATTAATGGGCAACCGTCTACTACCTTTATTCCATCCCCTTATCTGTTTCTATTTTGTGCAAAGGCCCTTTCAGCTCTTATTCGAAAAAATGTGGAAAATGGAGTGTTGCATGGGCTAAAAATTTGTAGACGAGCTCCAGTTGTGTCCAAGTTGTTTTTTGTGGATGATACGATAATTTTTGGGCGTGCAAGAGGTAGAGCTGGGGAGGGTTCAAGACATTTTGGTGAGTTCTGAGGCAAAGATCAGGCGAAGCCATTAATTTGAGCAAGTCGGAGATCATGTTCAGTGGTGGGGTACATTTGGAGAGAAGAAATGAGTTGGCTGACCTTATCGGTGTTAGTCGATTCGATCAACACGCCATATACATAGGCCTTCCAACAAATGTTGGACGATCGCGTAGTGCCCATTTTCGGGATATTTGGTGAGTAGAATTGACAAAAAGCGGAAGGATTGTAAGCAGCTTTCACAAGTGGGAAAATCAAATCCATTGTTCAAGCGATTCTACATACTTGATGAGTTGTTTTAAGATTCCGCAGGAACTATCGATAGAATTCGGGCGACAATCATGCGGTTTTGGTGGGGGCAGATGTTGGGGTTATACTGGAAAGTATGTTTTTACTTTGTATAACCAGACTGAATTTCTATCTTATTTGCTGAAATAAATTATTTATCATTGATGCTTTAAATATGATTGAATGTTACATATATTTCTTTGCATAAATGTTCAATAAATAAGATACGTATTACATTGTAGTTAATTTAGTGATTCGGATCACGAAGATTAAATTAAGCTTGTCCCTTGTAACTAAAAGTCTGAAATTCACGACCCGTATGGAAATGAACAACCCATCGTGAAAGGTTGAAGTCAAGGCTCAGATTGACTTGTCTTGACCAAGAGATTGCCTTTAGTGCATTATGATGTCTTGAAACGGGACCTACAAGAGGACAAATTCTTGATCTTGAATATAGTAGAATTAGACCTCGGTGGTTCATTATTTCTTAATCTACGTCCCCTTAAATAGGATCGTGTGGAATCAATAGCCATTGCTTTTTACTTATGATGGGGAAGAGGATCATTGAGATTCAATACATTGTATCTTGGGCAATGATATTGGTTACCTGACGATTGCTAAGATTTAATACGGTGAAGCGTGTGCAAGCACGTCTTGTTTGATTTGTCCCTTGGGAGGCTCATAAGTTTTATCATACCAAATCTTGCAAGTGGAATTAATATTCGGTATGGATAATAATGTTGTGTCGTTCCTTAACCAAGGAAAATATGTTAATTAATATAAAAGCTATTTCGGTGGTCTAAATTAATTAATTTGGATAATCTTAATAGCTTGGGGAAATAATAATGGGGAGCCATAATACTTGATAATATGGGTTAAGATAGATAGTCTGATATTAATTACTTCCTCAGTCAGATTAATTTTTCAGTTTGACTTTTTAAGCGCGTTTTTGCGGCGAGTTAGTATTAATAATTGAAATGATAAAGTGAATTTTAAAGAGGGGTATGATAGATAAGGTGCTCATCTATTATACCCCTTCTTAAAAGTCACTTTATCATTCAATTACTATCTACAAAACTCGTCAAAAAAACGTCTAAAAGTCAATCGTGAAAACTAACTGAGACGAAAAAGAGAGTAAGTAGTGGGATTAATTAATATTTATGGGCTTGAATAATATTGTGGCTCAATATTGTTAATTCAAGGTCCATTGGAAGGTCCAATCTTAATTCTCCTAAAGGCCCCTCAAGTAGCCCAAACATAAAGTCCAATAAGCGAAAAAAGGTGTTTAAAAATAAAATAAATTATTGTTCTTTAAATTTTTCTATTTTTCAAAAAAATACAAATAAAGAGGAGAAATATTTTCTTTGAATTTTGTTATGGAATGAGGATAAGTATTCTTGGAATACAAGATTATCTCATTAAATTCAAGAAATCTCCCACTTGGTTATTTGTTGTGAAATTTTTGAAAATCCGTAACAATAAGGAGGAGAAGATTTTGTTGGGAGATATTTGGGAAATAGAATATATTGGATATATTCAAGATTGTTTCTTGGAGAAGAAGAAGCAAGGAAATTTCCCAATAGCCCAATTGACCTAAATTTTCGTCCCCTCCTTATTATAAATAGGGGATGATTTTTCATCACTAGTGTTGGAGCATGGATAAAGCCGACCTCCCGCGGGCACGAAGGATCATAAACAATCCAACAAAAGCTGCATGAAGAAACCTCAAGGGGGGACCAAGGGATCAGGCCAGCGTAATTCTCACAAGACCAAACCTTCAAATCGCAAAGGTCAGAACTTTTCGGGTAGTCGGCGATTTAGAAATCGCGATCACGATTTTGCTTTATATCCCTCAAGTCGGAGGAGTGACCTACACGGCCAACTTCTAACTGATTCGTGGTCAATGATAAATGACCCCGAACCACGCCATTAATCCGCCTCCACTGTCCATTTTCCACGATTGGCGCCGCCCCGAAGATGGACGATTTATGGCCTGTCAAAGCGAGATCAATGGTTCCCAATATTGTAGCCCTTTAATAGACATTATTCCTTATGTAAATTCCCACCCAAAGGGTGGGAGTCATAAGATAAATAGCCACCACGCCACCTCGTAAAAGGTCGAACAACTTAGACTTCTAGTCATATACACACATCCTCTCCTCGGCTTGGACGCTCCGAGCGTGATCGATTCCAAAGATGAACCGGGTCACCAACTTCTTTGTCTCTTCCCTGATTCGATTGCCTTTAGCATAAGCATTTCATAATAATTAATGTTTAACTGAGTAGATAAAAATCAGTTACAACAATTGGCGCCGTCTGTGGGAACACATTTCTTGAGAAATTTCAACAATTCTCAAGGAGACCTCACCTTCCAAACTCTAAGAAAAACAAAATGGCAACCAACTGCGAAAATGTCCGGGGAATGAAACCGACATAGTGATGGCGTCGAGGTTTCACTGAGTTCTCAACCCACTCATTAGGCAGCCCCGACTGGTGGAATCTTGTCCAAACACCGGAGGATGCCAAAGCAGTGATGGTCGTCCTCAACAAGAAACGACTCAATTTCGGCGTTGAGGAGGAACAATGTTTCAACCAAGAAAAACAGCCATGACGCCATAACCTCCAAAGGTAAACGCTAAGTATGATTTTAAAAAGGACGGTCCACGCAACAATCGGGCGCATAACGCGCTTAAACATGCCATCGTTCGAACCACCGGGCCTCGGGATGTACCAAAACGTTCAATAGTGTATTCACCCGCCGGCCAAGCGTCCGGCGCCCCCATGAGGGGCGAGGACTTAGTCTCACTCTCAACCACGCCATGATGATGAAAAGTGGAAAGAGATTTGCCATGGCCCCGACATACACCATTGCGAGGATCGCCAGACATTCTAAGATACCACCATAGTCACGGCAGGGGCCAAGAACTCCGCGCGATGCTCAAAGTGGCGATTGTTAGACCGGCCCAATACCGCTGAAAAGGTGGTAAATCAGACGGACCGTCTGGTCTTAACATCAACTTGTCATCCCGGATTCCTTTTGGAAACTATGATCACTCGAACCCGCCTGTAGGAAAATCGTGATAGTGGCTCTAGATTGCTACAATAGTAGTCTGGACCCGGAGTCCATATGGCTAAGTACAATGCGATATGGCCTCAATGGGGGCAGCGGATGCGATGAAGTGTAGACTTTTCTCCGACGCCGAAATTACCAAAGCCCACACGTGGTATATTTCGCTTATCCATCTCCATTGATACTTTCGAGCAATCGGCTTGATTATTCTTAATACTATACTACGATGGCGCTGGCTATGATCATGAGTTGGGAACGAAAGGAGAGATAGAATTGAGGTTGTCGGTGTCAGTGGAGAAGAGGGGTTTCGAGTACATGTGTCTGAATGAGGAGGGAGAAGCTTCTAGAGGAGGAGTTGAAGAGTCGGGTGCTCAGGTTAGTCTGAATGAGGAGGGCTCGCTCAGGTTAGAGGAAGCTCAGGTTAGTCTGAATGAGGAGGGGCTAGATTTGTTAGGAGGAAATTTGAAAAGTCGGTATTTCGGGTTAGTCCCGAATGAGGAGGGCTCGCTCAGGTTAGAGGAAAAAGGGCCTGAGTCAAATCCTCCTGAGTGGAGGTGTCTGAATGAGGAGAATACGTCTGAGTCAAATCCTCCTGAGTGGAGTTGTCTGAATGAGGAAATGTTTGGGCTTCTCGCAGATGGGCCCAAACATTTAGAATGACCTAGAATTTAAAGATTGAAGAGGGGCTTGGGCCAATCATTATTTATTTTAATTCTGCATTTAAATTACCTAAGGAATATCCATCTGTGTGTGGACTCCACTGTTTGTTACAAATATGGCCTGCGGCCAATGAATGAGATATCAGAAAATTTACATTATTCTCTCTCCTCTAACTATCTCTTCCTATCTAATTCTCTCTCTCCCAATTTCCTATTTCTCTCGATCTCTTACTCTCTTCCTCTATATGTAATTTACCTTCTTATTTTCAGAAAATTATACAAAAATATGGATTATAGTGTTGGTAGTGTTGGGATCGCATGATTCTTCCCGGCACTGCGACAATGGGAGGCTCATGAACATGCGTCGGGGAGGCATTTCGGATCGATCCTATGTTGAGAGGATAGATAGACTTTATCATTGAAGGCGACCCCATTGGGGACGAGCCAAGCCAATTTGGGAGTAGATTCGGCCTCGAGAAGAGAACTAAGCTATGGCGGCGCCAGCCGCCGTACCAAACCAATTCACCGATTTGGGAAAAAGACGTGATCTCATCCATACCATGGAATTGCTAGAACCCGGCTTTAAGAGACAAAGGAAGTTTAAGACCCCAAGAAAGGTTCTGAAGAAAATCGGGGGTCATTACAAGACACCGGCTTCAAACCATTTGAGAGCCCATTCGGGGTGTGATGGAGGCTCTGGGTATGACATCTGTGCGATTTATACCCAGATCGAGGGCCGGGAGACATGTTGCGAGCACCCCACCCCATGAAAGACAAAAAGCTGGGCAAAACCCGAACAAGTATTGCCACTATCATGACCGGAGGGACACTACACCGGCGAGAGTGTGAGATCTGTTAAAGCGGTTGTGGAAGCTTTATGAAGATGGTCGGCCGAATGAGTTTGTCAAGAATCCGCAGGCGCGAACAATCGGGGGCAAGGTCGATAACATGACCGCCAACCGGGCAGGGATCCGGGGTAAGAGAGCCCGTGATAGTGGCGCCTTGAAGCCGCCTGCACCACCCATACAGGGGCGCAGGAGGGGAAGGGCATCCACACCATCTCGCCCCTTTGCCACGATGGGGGCCATCTCGGCCTCCTCATCAAAGCGTCGCCCTAAAAGGCGTAAGTCGAGGCAATGGAGAATGCTCAAAGAATGGTTCGCCCATCTTAGTCAGGGCAAGAAACCCATAAAATTGAGTTCGGGGAATAAGACAAAAGCCGGAGTCGTGTACCAACATAGACCCATAAGTTATAAAGGCCAATATCGAGGGGATAGTATATGCGGATCTTTAATCGACGGGGGCCTTCGCAACATTCTATTTAAAAGACCCTAGACCAACTCGGGGATTCTGAAGCATACATCACCCCGTGCGATCATTCATTGAAGGGCTTTGAAATGACGATACAGTCAAACCTCTGGGCATGGTCCTCTTATCTGTGGAGCTCATATCCACCTTGGATGAGAAGGTCAGAAACACTAGGCTCCTAGATTTCCTTGTAATCGACCTTTTGAGCACTATAACGAACCCCCGGGAGGCCATTTTTTCTAATTCGAGGTCAAAGATCCTCCATATTATTTTTTTGTGTAAAGTTCACCACCAAGGGTGGTTGGGTTTACTGCGATTAAAAGGTGACCAAGTGGATACAAGAGGTTGTTTGCTTTATTCTTCGCCTTATTCAAATTTAGCACGCACGTTTAGTCTTCACATAATAACACTGGATCACAAAACTCCTGATAACATGCTTGATACTGAAAAGAAAAGTAAGAAGAGGAAGCGTGACGAGTTTGATCCAAGAATGGGTCCCGAGCCTAAGATTTTATACTCGAGGCGAGATAGATGATCCACGACTTGGGGACCGGAGGCGGTACCCGTGGAGAAACTTCGAAAAGGTCGAGTGGATGACCCGCCCGGACCTAGAGATCATCATTGGATCCAAGATCCCAGAAGCGACCTAAAAATTCAAGTCGTCGATTTCCTCAAGAATAACCTAGACGATTTTGCTTGGTCACACAAGGATATGGTCGGGATCAATCCCGAGATCGCATGTCACCCGGTTACACATTGACCCGGCGAAAACTAGTAGCTTTCGAAAAAAGGAAGTTTGGTCGGAAAAATATACGGCCCCATTTGAAGAGGTGAAGATGTTGCTTGACAACGACACGGTCATCTGAGCCGACCAACCACGATGGGTCGCAAATGTGGTCCTTGTAAAGAAATCAAAGCGGGACTTGGCGACTTTTTGCCGATTTCACAGATCTTAACGAGGCATGCCCCAAGGATTTCTTCTCGATCTGCATATCGACCACTTAATCGACAATCTGACGGGCCATGCATTTGCGGGTACCATCGAGATAAGCTATGCACGAGGCGAAAAAGCAAAAGACACTTCATTTTTAATAGAGAAGAACATGTCTTTGTTGGAGAGAATGCCTTTTGGTTTGAAGAACGCGTCGAGGCAACGTATCAAAATTTGGTCAATCATATGTTTGTTGAGCAAATAGGCAAGTCGATGGAGGTGTCGTTGACGACATTTTGTGAAAAGTCTAAAGGGAAGATCATTTGGCTCATCTGGCAAGCTTTTCGAGATACTCGGGAAGTTCAATATGAAACTCAACTAGAAAAAGTGCAACTTGGAGTGGAATCGAGGGAAGTTCTTAGGGCACTGGTCGACAAGCGGAGGATTAAAGCAAACCCGGCCAAGGTGCAAAGCTATCTTGGATATGGGGCCCCCAAAACCAAAAGGACATTCAAAATTGATGGGGTGCATGTCCGCTCACGAGCAGATGCATCTCCCGAATGGGATAAATGCAAGCCCATGTTCGACACCATCGAAAAAGGCGAGGTTCAATGGACATCGAGAGTCGGGATGCTCTTGCCCAGGGATCAAAAGCATATCGGCGACGTCAGCATTTTAGCCAAACCGGTCCTGGCGGAAACTGTTTCTATACTTGGCGACCTTGAAACGCCACTGGCCCTTGATGCTTATGCAGGCGGAGGTCAAACCCATTTGCCCATTTACTTTGTCGGTCTTAATGAAACTGAAGCCCATGCATCTTTACAAAAATTAGCCTATGCTCACAGTTATGAGTGTGAGAAGCTGGGACCTTACTTAGCCCGATCACCAAGTGGAGGTCCCTCACTTCACTTACCTCCCCTTAGCGTGCTCCATCGACCCAGATACATCGGGCGATGCCTCCGCAGGCCATCAAGGTTGGGCCGGTATGGGGGTAAGATAGCGTGTGACACGCAATAAAAAGCTCGGGACTTGGTCGACTTCATCGTTGAATTAACCCCCTCCAGGGTGTTGATTCAGCCGACCCCACTACGGGAGTTATGCGTGAGCGGTTCAAGAAGCGCCAACAAATCATCGGCGAGGAATTGTGTTATCGGTCCGGATGGGATTTCTTTTCAAAATGCCATCACTTTCGATTCCGCCACCAACAACAGGAGGCGAATATGAAGCTACCGATCAGCGGTCTAAAATGTCCACCGTGAATGGGCATCAAGCGACTTCAAGTACACACCGACTAATTTGACTCGTATGGGCATCGGATATCGGGGAGTATGAGGCACGAGATTTAGCGGATGTCGGCCTACCAAGAGGTCGTCAAAGCACTTTGCCGAAATTTGAACAAATCTACATCAAAGCTAGTACCAAGGGATGCGAAGCGGCACGATTAGCGACGGAGGGACAAGCGGAGATGAGGGATGTCACCATCACAAAACTCTCCCACCCCTCTTTGCTAACACAGCGATCATTTGCCCTTCAGACACCCGAGTTTAATTTGGATGACCCCCATGTCGATTACTTGATGGTGGGGCATTACCAATCGTGAAATCAGTGAAAAGCAATTGCAACTAAGGGCGACAAAAGGTACACATTGGTTGGTAATCTAACTATATAAGCGAGGGCTTCAACATACCCCGCTTCGATGTGTTACCCCGGAGCAAGGGCAGGTTATCCTGCAAGATATTCATAACGGGGTATGCGGAAACCACTCTGGGGGGCAGTCGCTCACTCATAAGACGACGAGACAGGGGTATTATTGGCCAACTTTAAAGGCCGATGCCATGGTTTTCGCACGGAAATGCCACAAATGTCAAATACACGATCATCAATCAAGGTCGCACCGAGAACTCACCAAAGATCCTCGGTCCTTGGCCTTTTGTGAAGTGGGGATAGATATCATCGGGCCATTACCAACAGCCCCGGGTTCAGTCAAGTACGCCCTAGTTGCAGTAGATTACTTCACAAAATTGGTCGAGGCTGAGGCTTTGGCGACCATAGATCAGGATCACGTCATCAAATTCATATGGCTAAACATCATCTGCAGATTCGCCTACCGCAACAATTATATCCGATAATGGGAAGCGATTCGATGGTCATAAGATCGATAGTTTCTTGTAAAATGGAAAACCACCAAGCTTTTTCTACCCCTTATCACCCTCAATCAAGCGGTCAAGTCGAAGTTGTGAACAAGATCATCAAGCACACTCGAAAACCAAGATTGAGGAGAAAAGGGAAGTGGGCGATGAATTACCGGATATCGTGGTCATCTGAGCGACTGCGAAATTCGAATAGGAGAGACCCTTATTCGATGGCATTTGGCTCGAAGCGGTCATACCGCAGAGGTCGAATTCCAAACTCTCGAACCTCGCAGATTGCGGCCGATCGCAATGATGAGGCCATGGCGAAACCTAGACTTGCTTTCAAGAGAAGCGATTAGAGGACAGTATCCAAAATGCGAGATACAAACAACAAATCGAAAAAATACTACAACTCTAAAGTGCGACTTCAAAAATTCAAAAAGGCGACACAGTCTGAAGAAGACTCTCGGAGTAACCAAAGGAACTTTCGGACCAAACTGGGAAGGACCATACAAGGTCACTCGAGTATTACCCAAAAGGGCATCCGAGCTCGAGAACCCAGATGGCACTCGGTCTCATTGCAGTGGAAGCATCTCATGCGAAAAAGATACTATCGGTAGGGTCGAGGCGATGTCTTTGTAAAGCCGAAGGCTAGATTACATCAGCGGAAACCAAGATACATCATGATAAGCGGCAGCAGATGTTTTACTACAACCCAATATCCACGGTAGCGGGGCGACTTAGGCTTTGGGCATCTTGATCAAAAAGTATTGTTGGAGATGGGGTTCAACAACTTCTCAATCTCCTTTTTCGGGATTCTTGATGTCATCATTCTTAAGAACAATCAAGAATCCCATCAAGAAAGACCAATCGACTATGTTCAAAGGTTGCCCACCTAATTGTTCTTTGAATAAAAGTGGTGGGGGTGTGGGTAGACTTGGTCTCAGGATCTTGGCTTGGTAAACACCTCCCTAGAGGCCGGTTGTGGTGCCTCTTCTTTTGGGAAAACGCGCCCGGACATCTCGGCGACCTCATTTTCGTACCCAGTCTCATCGAATCGAGTCTCGAGGACCCACTTATAAAGAGTCTCTCATTTGTGTCTTATCCGGATCGAGTGGGGTGCGATCCAGGCTTCGATTAGGAAAGAAGGACAAAGCAATGCCGGTCTTCCGGATCTTTAATCTCGGCTTACAATGTCGGGCGGTCGCGAATATGGCGATCGGCTCGGTCACCCGATGTGGAAGGTCGGCGGCGAGGGATTCTTAGCGAACAGCTCGAATAAGCGCACCTGCGCCCACCGAGATAAACGAAAGTTAGCATTTCTCTTGATACGCAGCAAAGTGTTGCGTCTTTGGCGGCAACTTCTCCACAAACCTCTACGTCCCGCCGGATACGACTCACTTCGCCAAAACCCACGGTCTCCTTCTCCCCCCGGCGATCTCTCGGTTTCCTTGGTGGCCCTCGAGCTCAAAGGCCCTCTTGGCCGAAACCTTGGCAACCTCCAGTTTCTTATGTACCTCATAGGAGACTTTCGGTCGGATAGTCGCCCGAGTCGATTTAGTCCATGTGTCAAGCCAAAGGTCCTTTCTCGGAACAAGAGACCTCAACTTGAGCGGCAATTGTTGTAGCATGGATAAATCCGACCTCCCTTTTGGCACGAAGGATCATAAACAATCCAACAAAGGCGCATGAAGCAACCTCGCAAGGGGACCAAGGGATCAGCCACGTAATTCCCACAAGACCAAACCTTCAAGTCAAAATTGGTAACTTTCGGGTAGTCGGCGGTTGGGAAGTTGCGGTGCGATTTTAAGCTATATCCTCAAGTCGGGAGCGACTGCACCAGCCATAACTATCTCAGTTCATGTGGTCAATGCCTTGACCCAAAACGCCACTAATCCGCCCTCCACATCCGCTCCACGATTGGCGCACGCTGAAGATGGACGATTTATGGTCTGTCAAAGTGAGATTAATGGTTCCCGATATTGTAGCCCTTTAATAGACATTATTCCTTATGTAAATTCCCACCCAAAGGGTGGGAGTCATAGTATAAATAGGCCACCACGGCCACCTATGTAAAAGGTCAAACAACTTAGACTTTTAGGCATATACATACATCCTCTCCCTAGCTTGGACGCCCCCAGACGTAGTCTGATTCCAAAGACGAACCGGGTCTCCTGATTCGATTGCCTTTAGCATACGCATTTCATAATAATTATTGTTTAACAGGGTAGATAAAAACCAGTTACAACAACTAGAACACAGAAATTGATTTTTTCGGAAATATATCAGTGTCGATAAAATATCAAATAATTTTGAAACGTTGACAGATTGTGTCTTCTCGAAAAACTTCAATTGTGAGTGTGCAATTCCATGTGTTGGAAAAATTACAAATCCACAAAGGTGGTGCAACATAATTTTATTTTTCCTTTTGTTAATTGTTCGCGAGCATCCTACCACCGGATTGTTGGACAAGGACGAGGGAATACTTGAGAAGGCTTTTTGGTGTGTTCGTGCGAACGGGATCCATCTTCTCAACGGTTGTCACTCCAAGAGGTTAGTTCACGTAAACTCCTAGCAATTCCGCATGCGTAGGATTTATGTGACAAACTTGTATGCATGATTTGTTGTTGAATTATTATTTGAATTAATATAGGATTAATTCATGCTAGTAATAATTGTTAGAATTAAATGTATTTTTAAATATTCATCGCGAATAGATCCGGGCAATTAATTCCCCAACAACTGGTATCAGTGCCACGGTTTCGGGCTCTGAATTTTGAATTGTAATTTGATTCGTTATTCATTAAATTTGGAATTGGATAGTAGAATTGCTAGATCTTTTTTGCAGGTATCCAATTGTCATGGTATTTGATGAATGTTTATTTATGTATGCATACAAATTGTGGTTTTTAATTTGATTCGTTCGAATTCGTTTTGCCTCGTGAGAAAATCCACGAGTAGATTAGGATTTGTTTGATTCGTTCAATATAATAGACTAGTCTAGATCTAGGTTTATTTATTTTTTGTAAATAAATTATAACTTAGGATCCCAGCGGAGGCGGAGATGAAGAATTAAAAGATGGATCTGGAACCGAGCGCAGGCGGCGTGCATCGCGCGAATCGTGCCAAGAGAGGCACACGCACGACACGGATGCACCTTGGTATGGCGAGGCGGTGGGGCGTGAAAGCGGCGGATTGAGCCGGGCGCCGCACCTGGTCGGGCGGATGAGCCATGCGGGCATGACAGATCTTGGCGTCGAAAGAAAAAGGGTTCGGGCGAGGCGGCGCAAAAGATCCGGCGTGGGCGGAAGCGCCAATGAAGGCCAGACGGGCGCCAAGATTTGATGCGTGTCGCGCTGGCGAGGCTTTGTCGAGACGCACCGAAGGCTTGGGCGGCGGCGCTAAGCGCTTATGCATGTGCACGCGCCGATCTACCGGCGGGAGAGCAAGGCGTGCACTCGACCATGAAGGTGGTCGATGATGTAGCTTTTCGAGATGAACGATGAAGGCGATGAAGACGATTTCTCAAGATCAAGACATGACAAAAATTAACCGTGACAATTGGATATATATGTGCCCAATATGTTTAATTTTTTATTTTGATGTTTGTTTTATTTTTCGTGCGTATTTAATTATGTTTTGAATATGTGATGCATGAGAAATTTTTTTGAAAAAAACTCACTTTCGAAAATTACTAAGTATGTTTTAAATAATTAATTGACAATTTTTTTCCGGATAATAAAATTGAATTAATTTGGCCTCCATGATTTATTTATTTGTGAATTCATTTGGAGAAATTTCCCCCACGGGACGGCCAAAAGATAGTTTTCACATGAATAAATTTCAAACGGATGATTATGGATTATTATTAGTGGCGACGATGACCCTCCCCACGAGGCTCGTTCAAAGAGAAATAATAATTATGTATTTAATCATGATTATTACTTAGGTATAAAATTGATATGCATATACTTCCCCGAAGTCCCTGTCAATTTTATATTGGTCAAGTGGGAGCCAACTATTAATCTGGATATTAAAGGTTTGTAACTGTTTTCTTGTTTGTAATCTTCTTGAATGTGTTTAAATAATGACCCACCCCACGTGGCTTATTTAAACTGTTTTGAGATGTTGGCTGATGCATGTTCATATTTTTTGAGATTTTATTATGATACATGTGATCGAATTGTGTGATAATTTTGTACTTATGCAAATCGTTATTTATTTCAGTTCAGCATGTCGCAACCTTTTAATCCACTGTTAATATACTTTAAGTCAATAGAGTTGTATAGGAAACTATGTCTATTGGAAATTATTTATTGTCTTGACCATGCAAAGCGCATAAGTCCGTCATTGAGATTCAATACCTTGTATCTTGGGCAATGATATTGGTTAAACGGCGATTGCTAAGATTTAATACACTGAAACGTGTGCAAGTACATCTTGTTTGATTTGTCCCCCTGGGAAGCTCATAAGTTTTATCATACCAAATCTTGCAAGTGGAATTAATTTCCGGTATGGATAATAATGTTGAGTCGTTCCTTAACCAAGGAAAAAGATGTTAATTAATATAAAGTTATTTCAGTGGCCTAAATTAATTAATGGACTGGATAATCTTAAACACGGGAAATAATAATCGGGAGCCATATTAACAGTGATATGGATTAAGATGGATAGTGCAATATTAATTATGTAGTGGGATTAATTAATATTTATGGGCTTGAATAATATTGTGGCTCAATATTGTTAATTCAAGGTCCATTGGAAGATCCAATCTTAATTCTCCTAAAGGCCCTTCAAGTAGCCCAAACATAAAGTCCAATAACTGAAAAAGGTGTTTAAAATAAAATAAATTATTGTTGCCTAATTTTTCTATTTTTTCAAAAAATACAAATAAAAGAGGGAGAAAGATTTTATTTGAATTTTGTTATGGAATGAGGATAAGTATTCTTGGAATACAAGATAATCTCATTAAATTCAAGAAATCTCCCACTTGGCTATTTGTTGTGAAATTTTCGAAAATCCCATAACAATAAGGAGGAGAAGATTTTGTTGGGAGATATTTTGGGAAATAGAATATATTGGATATATTCAAGATTGTTTCTTGGAGAAGAAGCAAGGAAATTTCTCAATAGTCCAATTGACCTAAATTTTCGTCCCCCTCTTTATTATAAATAGGGGATGATTTTTCATCCCCACTAGAACACAGAAATTGAATTTTTCGGAAAAATATCAACGTCGATAAAATATCAAATAATTTTGAAACGTCGACAGATTGTGTTTTCTCGGAAAACTTCAATTGTGAGTGTGCAATTCCATGTGTTGGAAAAATTAGAAAAATCCACAAAGGTGGTGCAACATAATTTTATTTTTCCTTTTGTTAATTGTTTGCGAGCATCCTACCACCGGATTGTTGGACAAGGACGAGGGAATACTTGAGAAGGCTTTTTGGTGTGTTCGTGCGAACGGGATCCATCTTCTCAACGGTTGTCACTCCAAGAGGTTAGTTCACGTAAACTCCTAGCAATTCCGCATGCGTAGGATTTATGTGACGAACTTGTATGCATGATTTGTTTTTGAATTATTATTTGAATTAATATGGGATTAATTCATGCTGGTAATAATTGTTAGAATTAAATTTGTATTTAAATATTCATTCAGAATAAATCCTGGCAATTAATTCCCCAACAGCAGAAGGGTGAGGAAAGGCGTACACACTGGATTGGATGGCAAGAACTTTGCAAGCCAAAATGGGAGGGGGTCCTAGGGCTCAGGGATTTGTCGATGTTTAATAAGGCGCTACTAGCCAAACAAGGATGGCGACTGGTGCAAGTTAGCTCGAACACTACAAGCGCGATACTTTCCTAATGGTGATTTCCTCTCAGCGCAGATAGGGTATAACTCCAGTTACACTTGGCAGAGTATTTTAGAAGGGAGACGAGTTTTAGAGAGGGGCATGACTTGGGTGGTTGGTAATGGGCACTCGGTTAAAATCTGGAAGGATCCGTGGTTGATTGGAGGGGACTGTGCACGAGTTAATTCGGATAAAGGGGAGCTTGAGGAAAATGTAGTCGTTAGCGAGCTTATAAGAGATGATTATGGGGGTTAGGATATCCCATTCGTGCACCAAATTTTTTCAGAAGTGGAGGCGATGATAATCATAAACATGTCGTTCTCTATTTCCAGGCCGGACTCATATGGAATTAAGAAAAATCGGGGGTTTACTAGGTGAGGTCGGGATACATTGAATGGATGAAATTTGAGATCAAAGCCTATATTGAGAATGGGGACAGTACGTGGAAATGGGTATGGAAGTTAGATGTGTCTCCGAAAATTCAATTGTTTGCATGGAGAGTGATGCATGGAATAATCCCGACCAATGTCAATCTAATCACGAAGTTTGTGAATGTCGATCCCATTTGTCATGGTTGCGGGGTTGAGCTCGAAACGATGGAGCATGCACTGCTCGAATGTCCCCGAATAGTTGACTGCTGGACATCGCTCCCTTTTTGGCTCATGAAGCGAATACGGGGGAACGAGTTGAGGATTTGGTTAATGCATGGGAGAAGCGGTTCTGCAGGAAGAAGTGGAGACGATTCTTGGTGATGTGATCAATCTGGTTCTCAAGGAATGAGGGTGTGTTTCAGAGGTCGGCGCCAAATTTGCAAGATATATTGCGCATTGCCACTACACATATGGCGGATTACAGAGAGGCTGCGATCATGAAACCGAAGCAATTATCGAGAATGGAAGAGGCTGGGTGGCGACCGCCGGAGGGTGGAACGTTCAATTTAAACACTGACACTTCTTGCAGGGCCGGAAGTGGAACGGGTGTTGGGAGTTTACTTCGGAACGATGAGGGAGTAGTGATGTGGGTGTTTGCTCGTTCGTTCCCGGAGTTATGGACGGTAGAGGTGGCAGAGGCAGAAGCGGTACTCACTGGGATTCGTTGTGCTCTTGATAAAGGTCTGCAGAGGGTAGTGATAGAGGTAGACTCATAACTGGTGTATTATGCTCTGATGAGGAAATCAATCAACTTAACTCATTTTGGAGGTCTTGTTGCTGATATTTTGAAGCTTTGCGAGGAGTTTGAACGGGTTTCATTTAGTTGGATACGTAGAACGGGGAATGTGGCAGCTCATTGCCTTTCTCGGTTCGCTTTCAACTTTAATTCTGTTTATGTTTCGTCTTCTATTCCTGAGACAATTGTGAACGTGGTTCAAGCCGATATTTCGGGCTTCTGATTTATAAATTTTTATTTCCTGTAAAAAAAAACACCATTAAAGTAATATAAGTAAGCGGTTAAAGAAAACACATATGACACATATCATGGCAATATAATATCCATAGCAAATAATTAATTAATTAAGTATGAATTGGTCTCCCATGAACCAGGTCTATGTTATGAACTTGAATTATTTGAACTCATTTCACTAATTTTCTATATATTTTTCTAAATCACTAAACTTGACCCGTATTACACCTTGAATAGGGTTAAATGTCTTAAATTAAAAATAAAGTTAAAAGCGTTTAGCCGCGCCTATCTGATTTTTATTATTAGGTATAGTAAATGCACACATTTTTAGGTTCTCTTTCTAGATAGCAAATAATTCAATTTTTATTTCAATGACTTTCATGTACTGAAGCAAGGAAGACCCACGCTTGTGAGAACAGTTTGCAACTAGATACATCATACATCAATGAATCCTGAAAACTTGTTTTCTTTATTTTCTTTCATCCAAAATGGTTCAAATTGTATCTTGACCCGACGTTTCTTGGCCGATAACTTATTTAACAAGCCCAAATGATTGGGCCTACAATAAAGTCCAGTTTCATGTAATTGGGCCTACAATATCTGGGTTTAGGCTGCGAATCTCCTAACCAATTAATTGGGCCTACATTAAAGCAGCTATATATTTTTAAAATTGAGGCAAAATCTTGTGTAATCACTTAAATTGATTCTATTAACACTTCCTAGAAATGCAATTTCATTTTTTTTTTTTGTAACACCACGGTTTTTGTCATTTAATGATAGACCAATTAATAACAACTTAACAAGTGATGGAAATAGAGTAAATTTAACTTGTTGGAAAGTAATTCCCAGTAATAAATAGGGAATGGGGGAGAAAATGTAGGAGAGGAGGATGAGGAATTAAAATGTGTGAGAGTGACAGTGCACTGGCAGAATAGACTTCAACAAGCTGTCACTAGTATAATAATTAATATAATAACTTTGCTACTGTAATAATAAATAAATAAAAAAAGGAAAAAAAATTATGTAACTTTGATCCATTTTAATTTTGGTCCTGTTAATTTACGATTTTTTATCTTGATCTTATAACTTTATAAAATTCGACTCTTTTTTCCTGTCACCGGCTATTGCAGGTGGCAGGAGTCCGGTGACAGGAGTAAAAAGTCGATTTTTTCTAATTTACAGGACTAAAATCAAAACCCGTAAATTATGATCTTTGTCTCGTAACTTTATAAAATTTGACTTTTTACTCCTCTCATTTGTTATTGCAGGCAACTAACCGGTGACATGACGAAAATGTCGAATTTTATAAAATTATAGGGGCAAGATAAAAAAAAATCGTAAGTTAATAGGACCAATATCAAAATGGGTCAATATTACAAAAAAAAAGCTCAATCGATCTCATTCGTACCACACAAAATTTCTCAAACAATAATAGTTAGAGACACACTTGCATGAGAGGGTCTCACGGTGAGACGAGTATAAGTTGGACATTGACACTTTAACATTTTGAGAGGAATTGATGTAATTTGTGTTAAATTGTACCCCGTCTAATGTATGAGATCGTATCATATGAGTTTTTATCCAATAGTTATATATATTATAATAACAATTAATAACCAAGATAATAATAATAATAATAAGTACTAATACTAGTAGTATTAGTAGGCAGCATATGCATGTTTTCCAAGTGTAGGTTTATGAAGGAACCTTGATACCTAAAATCCAAGCATGGAATTCAGTACCTCCCCGGCCTTAATTAAAAATGAGTTCTGACAACCACCGAATTATACACATTTTCGCCCAACAGTTTGCAGTTTGGACCCAAATTTTCTGAATTTATAAATGTCGTTACTTAATTCGTATCTCAATACATATAGTTACAGCAAAGAAAGGTACATATATAATTATGTAGTCAAAATGAATATTTAGGTTTCTAAGCTATCATTTTTTATTTTGAAATGTCCCTAGATTATTTTTTAGTTTTAAAAAGTTTCTGAACTATTAATTTTTGTTTCGAAAAGTCCTTAAATTATTTTTTTATTTAATGAAGTTCTTAATATTGAATTTGTTTTGTGTTAAAATAAAAGGATGTCTATCACACATCGGTTGAGAGTAAATAGTTAGGGCTTCCTAAATCCTATATAAGGAGCCCATGAGTCTTTATTTCAATTGCAACAATCAATACACTTTTAGCCTTGTGATTGATTCTAGTTAAATTCCTTTTTCCTATTTGTGAGAAGGTGTGAGACTCTCAAAGGCTTGCAATAGTGGATTGTTGAGTGAGAGAGAGAAAAACTGTATGATTGTAGAAATTTATCATATAGTGATGTTTCTTTCGAGATCCGTGGTTTTTCTCCGGTTTTGGAGTTTTCCATGTTAAATCTCTTGTGTTGGCGACTGTTGTTTTTATCCTTTTAATTTCTCGTTTATATTATTTTTCTCTTGTTGTGAATTGGGACTCTATTTCCCAACACTTAAACTATTAATTTTTGTTTCACACAATCTTTCTTAACTATTTTTTTTAATCATCTAACAGAACTGTTAAGTAAATACGCACATCATCATTCTAAAAAATGTCAATATTGACCATTGTTTTACTTAATGGTTCTGTTAGATTAGTTAGAAAATCATGTAAAGAATGACTGTTTGAAACAAAAATCAATAGTTTAGGGACTTCATTAAACAAAAAAATAGTTTAGGGACCTTTCGAAATAAAATTTAACAGTTCAGGGACTTATTAAAACAAAAAAATAGTTTAAGGACATTTCGAAACAAAAAATAATAGTTTAGGGACTTGAAGATGCATTTTGCCAATATATATATATATATATATATATATATATATTCATTTAGCTACATGTAACAGGTACATACTTATCAGATCAATTCATCTGTGCCACTTTTTTGTGTTTCAAGATTATTCTACTCTCTGAATCTTTAACACATGGACTCAGGGTAACGGTGGTTCGTTGGATTTTTTTGCTCATTACACATGTCATTAATCTACCTCATGGAACACAGAATGAAACACAAAATATGGAACAAATGATATTGTGCGCATACTCATGGTCATGGATCGATCGACTTGTTTTTTCTAATGAGTACATAAATCTCTTGTAAAACCGAGTTCATGATAAATTCTATCACTATTATGTTTATATTGCATAAACACTATCACTGTTACGTTTATGCATAAGCACTATTGTTGAGGAAAATTAAATAAATAAATAAATTTTGCACTTCTCTATAAGTTCGGACTTTTAGATAAGACGGAATTATTTCATATTATCGAGCCCGGCTCAAATTTCGATCCTGCGTTGATTCAATTCCGTGGAAAGCATTCGCGACCTTCTACAAGTTAGTGGACTTTTAGATGTGGCAGAATTCTTTCAACTATCAATGATAATGGGTATACATAATATATATTGATACATCACTGTTAGTCTATTAAGCCGTACGTACTCAAATAACAACAAATTGAGTAATGGAGCAACTTAATTCCTAATATTAGTATGTATAGTATAAATGTATCACTCGTCTTTATAAGTTCGACTTTTACATGAGATCGAAATTAAGATTAATCAAAAGTAAATTTTCATTTTTAATTGTATTGTAATTTATTACCCACATTTTTATATCTATAAAATTAAAATTAATCAACAGTAAATTTAATTATGTTCCCTACTCCTTACACTCATTATTGTACTATATATATTAGAAATTTTGGAGGAAAATATCTTAGGTATAAACTTATCGTCTTGAAAATATCGAATTTATCGAAATTTTGATGCAGTATATGGTACTATATCACACTTATCGGCCTTCGGTTCATTTTAAGCGGGCCTCAAATAAAATATCCCCTTTGGCTAAATTTTCGGGCTCGAAAAAAATTAAAAAAAATGTTCAAGCATTAACATTACATAATGACAAAAATTTTATGGTACCGCATCATCTTTAATAACAAATGTTCAAAATATAAAATTAGTTCCATCATCTTTAATAACATATGAAAATCCATGAAATTAGTTAATAATATAAAATTTGTATCATCACATTTATAAATTAATACCATAATATTAATTTATAATTATAATGATATCAATTTCATATTATGAACAAATTTTATAATAGAATTTATAAAAATATTATATTATTATTTTATATTGGATTAATATTTTACTTATTTATTCAATTCAAGGGGTTAAAAAAAATATTGAATTGGAGAGGATTAATTATTAATTGACTAAATCAAATAGAAATATTTAATTTGTAATTGATTGGCCATAATTGATTTTTGCCTTATTTAAATTTGTGAAAAAACTTTAAAAAAATTAATTAAAAAATTAGAAAAAAAAATAAAAAAATGAGTATATATAAATATAAACGGGCTAAACGGGTTGGCCCGGTTAACCATGAGCCCTAGCCCGTTTAGCCATGAGCTAATCGGTCCGGGCCAAAAAGGCCCGATTTTAAACAGGCCTCCCATTTCGGCCTAATACCCGGTATAATAGGTTTAAGCGGGCGGCCCGTTTAGCCCGCCCGGATTAACAATGATATCGGCACCGAAAATTTAGACGATATCGAATATGAAAATATAGAAAATTTGATTATATCGAAATATTACGGTATACCGAAATATTTTCGATATCTTAGGAAAAATTTATCGTACGAAAAAAACGGTATGAAATATTTTTTCGGTATATATTGAAAATTGCACGATATCGGTATGTAATATCGGATACGAAAATTTCGAAAAATTTTTCGCACGACAACGGTATGAAATTTTTCGGTATCGAAAATTTTGATCATAACGATATATATATACACAGGGCTAATATATTCTCAGTTGGAAGGAAGTAGGCAGATATTTAGTGACCAATTATTGCAGCTCTAGCTAACAATTGATCACTATTCATAATTTATAACGTTAGGGAAAAATACTCTGCAGACGGTTTTTGGTAGACATTACTATGAATATTATTTGAATGGTGCATATGTATAGTATATATAGGTAATTTTTTGGTAGATTCAATTAGTTTGATACGTTTGACTGCAAATTAAATAAAGAACGAATGGTATATATATACATAGGTGATCTGTGTGATTCTTGCTATTAATTACTTTAATTAGATTTAAAAAGTTACTTTAATTAATTGGAGAGGATAAAATGATGTTAATTTGTTTTTTGCAATTATAATTATTTTTAATATATTATTTTAAAAAAAAATGAGTTCGCAATATTTCATACATAATGCTGCTGTAATGCAATTGAACTGGGTTTTTCTTTTTATCAAACTTTAGTGTACAAAGTGTCACTATTTAATTAGATATTTTGAAGAAAATAACAGATAAATTCAAATATTTTTTAAACAATTATACTTAATATGTTAATTTGTTAAATACTTCATATACTGAACAGTGATACTTGTGCCACTATTTAATCATTTTGAGAGGTGTAAAGTAATATTCTCGTATTACTTATATACAATATGTATTGATATTTGATAGTATTAAAAAAAATTTGTAAGATTCCTCCTATCATTATACATATGCAAACACAAATTCTCCTCTAAAATTTATTCATACTATAAAATTGATATCATTGCACTTATCAATTGATATCATTACATTTATAAACTAATATATATAACATTAACTATTATAGGTATTAGTTTATAGGTGTAGTTATATCAATTGATAAGTATAATAATATTAATTTATAAGTGTAATGGTACTATGAACAAGTTTCATCAGCAAACTACTCATATGCAGATTCTTTACGTACTAATTAAGTTGGTATGCAATTACTACACTGCTACCTACAATCTTAATGTATGTGTACATGAGTACGTTCATGTTTCCCATTTTTTGAGTAAGTCGATCTAACTAACAACTACCCACCAAATTGTACATAAATTAACTTTTATTTCAAAAGAAGATACTCTAAAATGAGATTCTTCTTAATGTTTCCCGCAACACATATTGAATCATGATCAATTATATAATTAGGAATAATGTTAAATAAAGTTCATGAAAAAGTAAACGTTAAAATATATTTAATTTGGGTCAATTTCACAACTCACTTAATTATGATTTCACACCACCTCACACAAAAAAATTAGCTCTAGCAGTCAATAGAACATTTATTAAATTATATATAGGGTGAGGCTATGGTGTATCTAAGTGTACCGCGTACTCATAGAGTATTTTAAAATCTTACAATTTATTATACTGAAAGATGCAACTTGCTTACACTGAACTGTTTAATTTTTTTTTATATTAATAGTTGCACGGTTCAGTTTAAATAAATTGCATATTTCAATATTACAAGTTGCATGCTTTTAAAATGCACTATGAACGCACAATGCATCTGGATGCATATAAGACTTAACCTAATATATAATTAATTAATACAGTAACTAGAAAAGTACTATATTTATCTAAATATCTTTTAACTCCTCGTATGCTAGCATATCTTTTCATTTTAAGTATCTAGTACATTCGATTGACTATAGGTGTGTTTTAAGATTCTGAAAAATTATTTTTAGAAATTATTTTTCTATTAAAATTTGTGAGAGATAATTTTAAAAATTATTTTTATAGTTCGAAAAAACACAACCTATATAGGTCCTGTTTTAAAATACAACTAAACAATATAAAAGCACTTTTTTAGAAAGTAATTGTGACTCAGCTTCACCCAAAAAAAAAGTGCCTCTTGAATTAATTTAGGAGTTGTTTTCAATCTTTTTTTTTAGCGTAATAATGATTAACTTATATTATTAGCAACACAAGATTAGATCCTAAATAGACACTTGGTTGTTAAAACACTACCATAGTCGGTCCAATTCCAAGATATTCAACACTACATGCAAATTGATAATATATCAAATCAAGGTCATTAATATATAGTATATACACATACATAAAATATATATATATATATATGTCTATATACCAATCGATCATAAATATCTTTTTGTCTGCATTCATTCATTGTCACAATAAAACTCATGGGCGCTCACACATTAATTCAGATGTGGGCATAAATATAGATATATCTAAAAAGAGCTGGCATTATTAAATAATTTATTTATGTATGTGTCTGTGGGAAAATACAATTTATATGATTTGAAAAGATTGACAAGATTCAGCATCTGGTGATTTAATTTTTGAAACTATATGTATGGGAAAGATTGATTGCTTCGTCGTTATTATGTAGGGAAGGAAACAAACTAGCAAATTGCATTAACCCAAGGAGAGAAAGATCTTATCAAAATCTATCACTTGATATAAAAGGTATGCAAATACATATCGTACATGTGTATCTGTACGAATGGGATAACAGATGAATTGCATGCATGAGTAATTTTTTTTTATGAAACTCGTTCATTTATGAAATTTATTTCATTATACTTTATATATTAAGAGTGAGTCTCGTGTGCGTCCAGATGCACCCTGTATTCATAGTAAATTTAGAAATATGTAACTTATTATACTGAAACATGCAATTTATTTACATTAAACTGTGCAACTAATAGCGACGGTTGATGACGTCATAACTGTCGTAAAATCAGCGACGATCTAGCAACAGTTTTCCTGACCCGAATCCGGACCAAATTGGTCATCGATAAAACTGTCGGTAGTCGGCAACGGTTAATAATAGCGACGGTGGTAAAAAAACCACCGCTAAATTTAGCGACGCTCGACTTTACGACGGTTTTTTAAACGTCGCTGAGTATCTCGCTAAAACCGTCGTTAAACCCTGTCTTATTTGTAGTGTTTCATCAAATTTTTAAATTCATTTAGGAGTTTTTTTTTAAAAAAAATACAAATATTTCTTTTTTCTATCTTTACTTTTGACTTCTAAAAAAGAACGAGTGTTTTTAATAATGGTTTTACTTCTACCAATTTTTAAACAACAGATTTTACTATACTAAATGCAGAAGCATCATTTACCTTCCTTTTACATCTATTTTATTAAAAACAATTTTCACTCTCAAGTAGTACTACTTTTAATTATAATTTACACATTATAATTTCACAGTCTGTTTGATGCGTAACGTACGCACTTTTGTCATAATGTTCTAACTACATATATTTTGGGAAAAAGCTATGCCTTATTAATCACCTGGACTGTACAAAAAAGAGTGATGAATTCTGCAAATCTTATGGAAGATAATACGAAGATTGGGTAGTTGAAAAATCAGTAGAGGTGTTGAACAATGATGAGATCAACTCACTTTGATCAACAACAATATTAATTCCTATGTATAACACATGTTGGAAATATTAAATTATTTCATAATTTATGTGAAAAAAAATATGTAATTGTTGAATATTTGTGGTGAATATGATGAAAATGGCTATGTAAACATCGGAACATAAATAAAATCGAGGCAAGAGTACTTAGACTACTTTGTCTTATGTAACACGAATCAAATTGCTCTTTGCACAAATATTTTAAAGTAGGGTGGGTCAATTGTGCATCAGGTGCACCATGCACTTAATAGTGTATTTAAGAAACTTGTAACTTATTATATTGAAATTTATGACTTTTTACATTGAAGTATGCATGTAATCTGTGTTAATAAAATATAGTTGTACGTTTTAATGTAATAAGTTGTAAATTTTGGGTGAGAGTATGATCTGGCATTGGTTGCATTTGCTTAGTCGAATTGAGCTTTCAACGCGTCAATCTGGTCGGATGGAGCGGGTCACACCCGACTTTAAAAAAAAAAAAAGACATCATATTTCGCTCAATTGCAATTTAATCTAAACTTTTGAATAATTGCAAAAAAAAAGTTTACCACCTTTAAATATTTTTACAAATTAGACTTACGAACAACCACTTTTGTGCTCGAATTTGACGTGATCATTTGATGTAGCTATCCTTTTAATCCGAACGTTGTCATTTTGCATAACGAAAAGTTAATTAGTATTGCCACATAAGAGAAACGACAAAAAAAAGACTACCCATAAATTTAATTTGCAATAATATTTAAAGGGTAATTATTCAAAAGTTTAGATTAAATTGCATATTACACGAAAGATGGTGATTTTATTTGTAATTAAGCCAAACATGCATACAATCATGTTGTTATATCAAGGACTCTAAAATAATGAAGTAGATCTCATGTGCATCAAGTACTGCATCGTGCAACTCAAATGCATTTTTAATAAATTAAGTTGAAAATTTCAATATAAATAAATTAAATAATTTTAAAAAATTACAAATTTAATAAATATACTTTAAGCACTGCATGATACATCTTGTGTATATGAAACTTTGACAAATTAATGTTTCGTAATTCTAATCAAAAGATTCTATTCTAAAATGACATTTTTTCCTTTCGTTCCACAAACGGGGCTCAGACAATAAAAAGTTATTAGGTTTTCATTTTTCACAAATTAATATCAATAGTAATTTTTAAATTTTATATATTACGTCCCCATAATTTTGGACCACGTTCAAATCTATCCTAAAATTTTACCTCAACCTTTCTCGCATACAGTGACGGATCCAGAAATTTATAAAGGGGTGGGCTAAAAAGAAAAAAAAATTAGACCAATAATTTTAAATAAAATAAAATATTTTCAATATTTTTTGAACTGTATTCAAAAAGACTTCAAAACATAAAACTCATCAACAATTGAAAATATATCTACATCGTATAAAAAAATTAAAAGAATAAAAAAAATTACTTGATCGGCCTAGATAATTGAGTATGAGTGTTGAAAAAATAAAATCAAGAATAAATAATTTCAAATTTTCCTTAAACTCTAGTTCCCTTTTCTGGGTGAAAATAAATTTTTTGAAGTAAAAATATTTTATTTTTTTAAATAAAATAAAAAATTAATTAAAAATGGGTGGACCTGTAGTTGTTTGCTAATATTTATACAAAAAATAGAGAAATATTATGAATTTTAATTGGATTTATAATTAAGGTGGACTGATATAATTAATTTGGGTGAATTAATGAGCTAATTTTAAAAAATTCGTATAATAATTATACTTTATAGTGAGCTAGATACGCCCCTACTCTCATACATCCTACTTCTTTAATCTAAAAAATGTGTACCCTCTTTCTGTACATGAATAACTAACGGTAGATATTTATTTATATGATCTATTTATTTATAGGAATTACTAGATTTTAATGAATACTCCAAACACAAAATATGATAAGCGTGAGTAGGCCGGCTGCTTAAATAAATTATTAAACAACATATTATTTTATTATTCTTTTAGTACTTTCACACCTAACAAGAGAAAAACATAAATAATAGTATTTAAAAAAAAAGTGAATGCATTATTTTAAAATTTGTAAACAACACGTAATCGTATGCACAATGGTAAAGCAGGTTTTCTCAACCAAAAAAAAAACATTATTTTTAAGATAATATATAGCTTGAGATTCCTTTGTTAGGTAGGTTGTTGATTACTATTATCAATCTTCAAGAAATTAATTAAAATTAAATGGTATTAAAAAATTGAAACAAAGGGAAAGCTATTTAAATGCTTTGTTTGGTGGGAAAATGGGGGATGGATTCTTGATGATAGAATTACTTTGGTCTTAATCAAGTTGGTTCTTTTTGTTGGTTTGTTTCCCACCACAAAACACTATATTAATTTTCTCACTTTTTACTTATATTTGTACAATTGTAATCTTGGGTTCTAAGCGAAACTGGATTTGCCTTTTTCTAATGCTATTTCTTTAAAATAAAAAATAAATATCCCTGAATTTTTTTTGTACTCCTCTTATTTTCATGTCTAATTAAAAAAAAAAGGAAAAACAGCAAAAATATAATTAAATTCATGATTTTTTTATACTTTTGCAATTGAATTAATCATAATCTATGCAAAAAAAAAAAAATACTGTTCGAATTCGATATACGTGCTTTTTGCAAGCAACTTATTACTAACATATGTAACAGATTTTTAGTCCGATTGTCTGAAATAGTTCCATTTTTTTTTCTTCTTTTTTTTAAAGTTTGTCTGAAATAGCCACATGAATAAAGTGACACACTTACTTGAGATTGTCTCATGATAAAATAAAATATATTTTAAAAATAATGCTTTAATACTTTAAAAGAAATAGGAGTTTAACGCTTTTAATGTTTTTTAACAATTTGAGATCGTCTCGTACGAACTTTTCCAGAAAAAATAATGCATGAGAAAATCAATCTACATGATATTAATTCATGATGCTTTCGATTAGCTTGTTCAAATTTCAATTTATTGACAATCAAATAACTACGAAACTGCCCCAGGTTGTAATAATTAAGGACTTCATTAATTTCGTTTGTGGTAGCACCTCGTATTATATATCATTGAATGCCTGATCAACAAAAGTTAAATAATGTTCATCGTCTTTCCTTAGAAGATTGTTAGCTTTATTTTAATTCTCCAAATCTCGATCAAATAACGTCTTTGTTTCCTTTATTATAATAGATGTTTCCTTATAATATATTCCCTCTTATTCTATTTAGCCGTCATTTTGAATTTTTTTCAAACAAACTAAAGATACATTTTACATCAAAATTAATTTTAGTTAATGATAATTAAAATAATTTTACTTATAATTACTATTGGTTAAAAATTATTCTCACTAACACATTATTTAAAAAAAATAAAAATAAAAATAATCATTTTAATGGTATATATGAGATAATAGGGGTTGAAAATATCGAGGCGACATTTATTAATAAAAATTTAAAAGGCTAAAAAGCGACATTAAAAAAAAAAAAAGATGAAACTTATTAATTCTAAATCTACGGTTGAAACTCTAAAGGAAATAAATTAGTATAACTTTGTTCCGCTTTCTCATTTTTAAAAAAATCAAAGCCGCCCAATAGAGGTTATAGAAAACTATTGGACCGCCCACCTCAAAACCGGAAAAAGTTCGAAAACGATCATAGGTTTTCAACAAAAACCTTGAAATAAACGCCACCAAAATAGATCACGGGGTCTCCAAAGGCGGAGAAAGAACTTTGTTTGGAGGAGGAAGTGGCGCTTTAGGTTGGAAAAGTGGAGCCTGGCGTGAGAGGTTATCAATTTGAGAGCGGGGGGAGAGGTTGTCGATGGTGGTCAGGATTGGAATCCAATGAAGGATTAGATTAGGTTTTTAACCTTTTTTTTTTTTTTTTTTTTTTTTTCAAATTTCAAACCCATTTATCAATTTTGGGGCTTTGCTTTTTCAAGTTTCATTTTTCATTTATAAAATACAATTAATATGTATTTTTCTAAAAAAAGAATTTAAGTACTCCAAATTTTAAAATGTTATTTTAGAAGGTTTTAAAAAAAATTAAATATATATATAATATATATATATCAAAAAAATAAAAATAAAAATTATATATATCAATATATATATATATAAATATATAATTAAACTTTCGTTCTAAATTTATTTATCCATTTGTTTTTATACGAGTTTTAATGTGAAAATTATTTATTAATATTTAGAGTGGTAAAGTTATTTTTGATTGGAAATATTGTAATCTTTTTTGCTTTATTATTAAAGTAAATTACTTTTTGTGGGTAAAAATAATGAAATGGGATGTAAAAGTAAATTATTTTTTGTGGGTAAAAGTAATGAAATGAGATGTAATTTTGATTTTTTTTAAAAATTATGCATATTATATATATATATATAATATTTATTAATTTTTCAATTGTCCGACCCGGTCCAACCTTTTTGGGTCGTCTGCTCAACTTCGGTTCCGGTTTTTTAAAACATAGCTTTGTTTTACACGCTAATAAGTGTCGATTTTTTGACTTTGGGCAGGATACCGAATTATTAAATATATATATATATTAAAGTAAAGTCTTGTATGCACCAAGTGCACGTGTCGATGTGTTATGAAATTTTTGTTTTGCCTTTGAAACATTCAACTTGTTTTACACTGAATAAGTTACATGTGTTCAGTGTAAACAAATTGAACGTTTTAAAAATATACACTATTTGTATGTATAGTGTATCATGGTGCATGCACATGACACTTACTCATATATTAAATAAAGTGAACTCTTATATATATATATGTAAACCAATTTCACAATTCAACTAATCTATACTTACCCCATTCAATTCTTATTTGAACATTTATTATTTGCATGAATTTTAATACAGTAGTTGTTTATTTATTATTAAAAGGGATAAAATTATTTTTTTATAGGGTTAAATGTTAAAGTAATGACATTTTATATAAATTAAAAGGAGATAAAGTTGATTTTAATGTGAGAAAAATAATGACATATATTGTAATATTAAGATGTTTGAGAGTATGGATAAAAAAAATATTGTTATTTATATAAATGTTCAATTAAATTTGGGACGGACCTTTTTAACAATCTTCAAATAAGAATTGCGACGGAGGGAGTACTTATATTTTTTTTAAACATTATTAATTGTTCCATTAAAACCAATTATTTGGTCTCTGTTAGTTGGTTTTTCAATAAGCATCAATTGTCATATTATAAATTTTATAAAGTGAGAGTCAATTTATTATAGAGTTAATAACAACCTGCAGCTTATACTATTATCTTTTAAATAAATTGCAATTTATACTATTTTTTATAATCTGTATTAGCAAAAATTGATAGATTCAATCTCGACTCACTGTAACAGATAATTTTTTGTATAGTAGACATGACAAATGAGTTTCAAATTCGAACGGTTTCATATAGAGAGAAAAAGTTTTGTAATCCATAACTATATAATTTTAATTTTATAACGATATTGATTGTCCAATTTTTGTTCAATTTTTACCAACAAATTGAAAATTATATCTTTTTCGATCTTACGCAAGTTACGTGGCGGTTAAAATTAGGGATTTATGAACTCACAGCTGAAATATACCCAGACTGTTAAATAAAAATTCAATTTTATAAAATTTAAAAAGAACGAGAATCTTTTTTCTAAGTTGCAGAAAAAATAATTTTTTTAAACAGTTCCATATCAGCTACGAGCTGGAAACTCATAATTTTTACCGTCACGACTCACGTGACTTGCGCAAAATTGAAAATAACAAAATTTTATGTTTTTCGAAAAAAAATGAGTCTAAATTTGAACAATTGAGATAGTCATCAGATAAAAAATTTAAAATTTTTAAGACGAAAAACGAATTACAAAAATATTACGGAAAAAAATAAAGTTATCTTAATTTTGCGTTATTGTTCTGGTCATTTTTAGGTTTTACTTTAATCATCCGTTAACTTTCTCGATTTGGGAGCAGTGGAATATGAAGATGGTGATATTTTAATCATAGCATGATTCTCATTATAACTTATAGGGTTGTTACTTTATATTTCCAAGTTTTACCATCTTCTTTTATTCAAATTCAAATCGTAGACTTAGCTTTCAATTATCTTTATCATATGTAACCATCTTTTGAGCTCATTTTTAAGATTTCGATTTCGATTCCTTTAAAATAAAATAAAAAATCGATTTCAATTTAAAAAATTGGCAAGCTCTTGTGTTACTTTATATTTCCAAGTTTTACAATCTGCTTTTATTCAAATTCAAATCGTATGCTTAACTTTCAATTATCTTTAGGCTTTACCGTAACCATCCGCTGAATCGGCCTCTCATTTTCAAGATTTCAATTTCAATTTTATATTTAAAAATTGACGGGATCTTATATGTATAGGTTGCATCGTGCAATTTAAAAATATTTTATTTCATTAAAAATACAATTTGTTTATATCGAAACATACAACTTGCTTTCATTGATACAAGTGATTGCATATTTTAAAAATATATTTAAATTGTACGATGCACTACTGCACTGATGGTATACTCCTTGCACCATGCAACTTGTGCAATTTCAACTGATATGCTTCTTTTATATATTTTTTTTCGAATAACAATAAAAAAGGTTGAAAAGTAGACAAAACCTCCATTTTTTTTAAAGACTACCTCCACTTTAATACCATCATAAAGAGAATACCTATTCATAAGTTAAAGAATTGCAACGGAAATGCATACTCTTCATTTCTTTAAGTAATTGTTTTGTAAATATCGAAGAGAAATAGACATATTAGTATGTGAGTCTTACTATTTTATATTTTTATTTATTATTTATCATGTTTTTATCTTTATTCATAATTTACAAAAAAAATCTAACATAAAAAATTGCACATGATTCAATTTTAAATGGGTTAGGTCTTGTATGCACCCAGGTACACCGTGCACTCATAGTGCATTTTAGAAACGTGTGACTTATTATACTGAAAAATGCAACTTATATACATTGAAGAGTGCAACTATTAACAAAAAATAGTTGCACGATTTAGTGTAAATAAATTGTATTTTTCAGTACAACAAGTCGCATGTTTCTAAAATGCGTGCAAGGTGCACTTGGGTGTACATGAGACCCACCCTTTCAAATGAGACACACTTATGTGAAACGATCAGAATAATTTGAACATGACACTTTAATATTTCCAAAAGAGATAGTGTTGATTTGTGATCGTTTGTACCCCGTCTCATACATATATAGATCATCTCTAGGGGTGTAAGTGAGTCGAGACAGCTTTCGAGCTACTCGTGCTCGACTCGTAAAAATATCGAAATCGACTCGAACATAATCGAGTCGAGTCGAGTTCGAGCTACCCGAGTAGCTATCGAGTTCGAGCTCATAAATACTCAGCTCGAGAGACTCGCGAGCCTAATCGAGCTTGCACAGTAATTACTATTATGTCATTAATTTTACTAAGTATATATATTTTTATATTTTAATAATATATTTTATTTAATTTTATAAAACTATATAGGTAATCGAGTCGAGCTCGAGCCGAGTTCGAGTATATCGAGTTTCTGCCATTAATTTTATTAAATATATATATTTACATTTTAATAATATATTTTTTATTTAATTTTATAAAATTATATAGGTAATTGAGTCGGCCTCTAGTCGAGTTCGAGTATATCGAGTTTCTTCTCAAGTTCGAATTCAGCACTACTCGACTTAATTCGGCTCGTTTACACCTTTAATCATCTCATACGAATTATCATCTCATACGAATTTTTATCTCTTCGAGTTGCAAATGTGTGCAACAAATTTGGTTCCGGGTATACCCTTCATGGACATAAAACAAGCACAAATTGCGAAATAAAAGATGCATGAATTATTGTGGTTAATATTTAATAGTTTTAAAATGCATGGCCCATACATATATATTGTCGGCGTCAGGTGGTTTCGACCAATGAAAAATAGTCATTTCGGATCAAGAATTCAAGGTGGTGGTCAACTAGTTTGACCAGTAGATATTAAGAGAAAAATAAATAAGTATATAAATGAAGTAGCTAGATACTAATTTAATGTGCTGATCCAAATATCTTTCTCAATAAAATGTCACATTAATTTGAATATCCACCGCAAAAACGGTTATGTTTAATAAATGATGATTATAATATCCCTCTTCAAACCATGTAAGCAGTAAATTAGAAGCAACACAAGATAGCTTACTTACATAGCCACTTATAGCTTTTTTACTTTTTTTAATTAAATTCATTATTAAAGTCCACCGACCAGTTAAATATATATTTTTGTTAATTTGCTGAGAATCAATGTGGTCAAATTAAATTATGATTTACATATATAAGTTTTGGGTGTTTATATCTTTGAATCAATTCAAATTTCGTTGTTTACGTTTCCCGTGCGACTGTTACATATATTAAGATTATTATTATCTAATGTCAATCCTCAAATAGCTATTACAAAATTTCTTGTAGAAAAAATGTTTAGGCTTCATATGCTATGGTCAACTTGTAAAAATTGAACTAATTACACAAATTAAGTACAAATAATGTGTATATATACAAGTTTTTGTTATTCCATCCTTCGTATTTTTTTTCACTATAAAATTTTACCATTGTGTCAACTCTTCAAAGAGAAAATAATTTCACCAACGTCACAATGCTGAACATGGAATTCTATTGGCTTAAAAAAGAATTTGGAATTTTATTAATTTATATACCGTATCACATAAATTACTTTATCCAATTATCATGCATTTGGAATGAAGTGCTGAAATGCATGAATTATGCATCAATGGAGAAATGAAGAGGAATTTCCGGTTGCAGCGGCAAACAACGGTGAATGAGTTGTATGCCCATTGCTCGTTGCAACTATATAGATTTGGTAAAAATAATTAATATTGTTCGGTTAATACCGTTTAAAAATATACTTAAATGGCATGTTGCATCATATGTATATATAGTATATACTGATACAATACTCAACTTTGTTTTTTTCTTATTTGTATATTTGTTAAAAATATACGTTTCAAAATTAATTAAATATTTTTACAAATTTTTATTTTATTTATAAGAAAAAATTCATTAATCAATGAATGAGTTGGGTATAAAAAGTACCCAACCTAATAATTACAAAGAGAGTATTGTCTATGCTAATATCAACAATCTAGAGTTAGCCTCGGATTTATAGATCAATCTTTAAAATAAAAATTACATAGTACCAAAATTTTTGCCAAACACCAACTTCAATTATCTTTCTTTTATCTTTTTCACAATTTTCTCCTCGTCAAAACACACTTTATTGAATTAATATCCATTTGTTTCTATTTTTTTAAATAATCCAAACAACACAAATCTACAGACCAATACCAAACTTTTTCTATATATGATAGTAAAACAATTTTTTTCTTTTTATATATATCTCTCAAACATCTCAATATTACATTCAATCTTATTACTTTTTTCACACTAAAAACTTATTCTCCTTTAATTTATACAAATATAATGATTTTACCATTAAACCTCAATCATTTATTTTTTAAAATTCATGCGTATTAAAATATATTCAAATAAGAGAGGGACCAATAGGAGGTATTTTGTTTTCCATGAAATTGGTGTTTTAATTCTAATTCGATTGTATGTTTCACGTCCATTCTTAAATAAGGTATGGACCTTTAATCCAATTTCTTTTGAGTATGACAATTTTACTTAATCCAATTTCTTGACTTACAAAAGAAAAACAAGTTTGATAAAGCGAAACTATTTCACACAATATTTTCTCCGCTTTCCGTTCTATAATATATTTTTTTTCATTTTAATTTGAAAAAAAAAAAAAAAAAAAGAAGAGCACACTTGCATAAGGTGTTAATATGAGACTTTGAAAATTTTGGACATTAACAATTTAATACTTTAGAATGAGAGAGTATAATTTGTGTTAATTTATACCCATCTTATTTATTAGATCGTTTCATAAAATTTATTTTTGACAAAAACTCATATGAGACGGGGTACAATTTAACACAAATCACACTCATCCCTCCCAAAATGTTAAAGCGTTAATGTTCAATTTATGCCCCGTCTTACCGTGAGACCGTCTCATGGAAGTGTGTCTCTTTATTTTTTACTTTTTTAAAATAGAACTACAATTTACGTACATAAAAGTACCTTACGGTCCTTACCTATAGTACTGAAGTAAATTAATACGTAAACTTTCAGCATTTAATGAGATCTGAAACATGCCGGGTAATTATATTAAATAAATATTATCTATATAATTATCCACCCAATTTAATAATAAACTATTATAAAAACCGTACCGATATTTATTACCAGCTCATAAACACGTCATAATTCATAAAATATTAATTAAGTCAGCAGTTCCCTACCTCTATTATATACGGATGGTACAAGATTAGGATCTAAATAGATGCTAAACAGTCAATAAAAACTAGCCTTTTAATTGTTTTTTTAGCGCAACTAGCCTTTTAAATTGTTAATTATATTAGCTACTGGCTAAAGTTAAAAATAGGGACAGTAGTAATAGTAGTTAATTAAAAGTAACACGGCGTTAATTAAGGCTATTTAAAAGATGTAGTAATATTATTTTAAGAGTACAAAATCAAAATTAAGAAAGAAAATTACACTAACGTCCGTTAACTAAAGGGCTAACGGCTTTTTCCTTGCACGGGCTTGGGGGTAGGCTTGTCTTTCCAGTTGCAACGAGGCGTTGCACTAACACCCCGATTCTCTCGCCGTTAGTCTCCGTTAGTAACCGTTTCCCGCCAAACGGCAACGACTCGACTCCTTTTTCCGTCAGTACTTCCGCCGCATTGTGCGCCGAGGTGTTTGCCTGCAAATCAACGCCGTTAATCACGCCGGCCAATTTAGTTAATTGTAATTAATTAAGTAATTAATTTAATTTACCTGAATTCTGACGTAATCGTTGGGGTTCCAGCAAAAGGCGTTTCCGAGCAATTGGTCGATCGTTTCGGAGACGCCGTCGAGGACTATGCCGACGACTGACGCCGTCGGGCATTTGCCGTTACGGCGGAGCTTAATTGAAGACGGAGTTGTTGCGTTTCCGTTACCGACCGACAGCACCAACAGGTCATCCACGCCGTTAACCGACGGAAAATCGCGCTTGTTGTGGAGGACGTGAGTGACGGCGGCGGCGGTGGGGTTGTTCATCACGAGGCCGCCGTCCACGGCTAAGCAGGAAGTTTTACCGTCGGCTGACGTCAGATTAAACGGCTTGAACAGCGACGGCGTCGCTGACGTGGCGCGGATGACTTTCCACAGCGCGAAATCGAAGCTCGGCGACTCGGAGGCGTCGGCTCGTGAGAAAACGAACGGCGCAGAGCTGTTCAGATCAAAGCAGGGAACAAGGAGAGGCTTACACGTGTCCCTTAGGGTTAGAACTTTCCCGTCGTTTCTCGTGAACGCCTTCATCAAAACAGCGTCCATGCTCTTACCGGAGAACTGAATTCTCCGGCGGAACACGCCGGCGCCGGCGGATTTGAACATCTGCTTCTGATTTCCAGATAAGAAATTAACCGCTTCTCTAGCGGTGTACAGCGGCCGCCCGGAGCCGTCGTCGGCGACGAGCATCGCCGCCAGGAGCGCGCCGATTCCGGTACCGACAACAATATCGAAGAAATCGGCGATCCGAGCGTTGGAATCGGCGGTTTTTTCACGGATCTGGTCCTCCAGATGAACCAAAGCGGCTCCGGCGACAATGGCGGTGGTTCCGCCGCCGTCGATGCTGAGAACGCGCGTTTTTTTGCCTTCGCAGTGGTACAGCCATTTCTGCTCCAGTTTGGAGAAAATCTCCAATGTAACCTTGCTCAATTCCATTATAACTACTATAAATTAAAATCAACAGCACTTATTAATTTATAGAACGAAATTTATAAATTACAGAGTGGAGATTTGGTGTATTTGAGAGCAGAGTGCGTAGCCAAGAATGGCAAGGACGGATTACACTCACAGCAGAGAGAGAGAGAAATCCGTGAAAAAAGCGAGATCACGCTTTATTACTGAAGCACATTAATTTTTTGGTCAGAAATGCAAGTTCTCTCACACACATGAACACAGATTGGGCGTGTAACTGCACAATTGTAGCAGTGAGGAAGAAGAGCAAGGAAAACGCAAGTTACGTGTGAGTTGTATATATAGAGGGATTCTTTATTAAATAGGCGTCAACTATTTTTTTATTTTCACAAACTCTTTGTTATATAAAACTCATACTATTACACTCGTAAAGTGATATTATTATTCTTATAAATTAATGTATATAGTCCCTTCATTTCATGAGAATTTGAACACTGAAAATGACACGCAAACCAAGTAAATTGAATTTTAATGGGTTTGAATGGAATAAAATAAGGGTATTGTGAGTGTATTAATATTATCTTTGTTTCTATTTTGAGAATGTTCAAGTAATATTGAAACATCCAAATACGACAAGTGTTCAAGTAATTGCGAGATGGAGAGAGTATCATTCAATATTATAATCATATTTTATAAGTATAATACTATCTGTTAATAAGTATCAGTGATATAAATTTTATATTTTGACAAGTTTCACACAAGTCCTACTATTTATTTTAAGTATTGCTATTATGCATATAAGTACTATTATTATTTAGAAAAATATTTACTTTTTAAATAGTGTCATTTTATATAATTATACATAATAATAATATGTACGCAAAATAATGATACTAAAAAAAACAAAATAACGAATGCGAGTTAAGAAGAACTATTCTTTATTTATTAAAGGTTAAGTCTTGTATGCACCAGATGTACCGTGCACTTTATAATATACTTTAAAAATATATAATTTATTGCATTGAAACATATAAATTATTTAGTCGCACCTTTTTTAGTGTAAATAAATAACATATTTCAGTAAAATAAATTAAAATATTTTTAAAATATACTATAAAATATACACGACACACATCTATTTATTAATTACGTGGGAATCCCCTATCCCATATCCCCTATATTACTAATTGTGAGTTTTTTCTTCTGATGTGTCGTCTCCTCCTTCATTTGGATGACGTATCGCATTATTAGAAAGTCTCATTTAAATGTCATTATATATTATATTATGTGGCATGATAATATTGATTAAATAAAATACATAAAATGATGTGTAAATAATATAATAAGGATTAACTAAAAAAATTAAAAATTTAATAATCAAATCTAGCACATACTTTTTAAGTTTCACGGAGATCTTTAGACAACAAATTTATACACCACCTTCTTTAAAGAGATGTCTCGTCTAAATGCTAGACTCTAATTAATGTCAAATTTTTATCTTAAATGTATCCGGCCTAAATATTGCAAAAGCCCCATGTCACAATCGCTTGCCCACCAATATGCAAAAAAATTGTGTGATGTTGTCTCACTGTACTATGTATCGGTATTTAATAGAAATCTTATCATTTTTTAAGGGTAAAGTATAGTGTGAACAAGTTTTACGATAAAATTGGTTAAGGAGTGTGACTTATATTATTAAAGTGTGTGACTTTTTATTGTAAAGTGTGTGACTTTTTACTGTAAAGTGTATTACTCATAAAAGTGAAGGGTGTGACTTATATTATAGCAAAGAGTCTCGTAGTGATAACTGAAGTGTGTGACTTATATTACTAAAGTGTATGTCTATAAAAAAAAAAAAAAACAATTTCACAGTGAACAAATTTCACAGCATACCAACTCTTTTTTAAGGTAAAATATAAAATTTGATGCACATTTATATGAGACAGCCTCACGGTGACATGAAACATAATATGAGCATGACGCTTTAACACTTTAGAAAAAATAGATGTTAATTTGTGCTAATTTATAGTAAGTCCGTCTCATACGAGTTTGTGTCTTAAAATTTTATTTTAAAATGATACTCCCTCCGTCCACCAAATTTATGCACATTTGCTATTTGCACGTAATTTAATGAACGAGTTTTGCATTAATAATTGAAATGATAAAATCACTTTTAAGAAGGGGTATGAGGGGTTCATCTATCATACCCCTCCTTAAAATTCGTTTTATCATTTCAATTACTAATACAAAACTCGCTAGCAAAAATGCGTGTAAAAGTCAACTTTGCATAAATTTGGTGAACGGAGATAGTATTTTTTATGTACTTTTTTAAAAATGATACAATTTATTTTTAAAATTAAAAATAATTTTATGAAATGTGTTAGCAATGCACGGTGAGACGATTATATGCAGCACTTGCTCAATTCAGTACTATCATAATCTGTCATAAAAGGAAGTCCACATATCAACGCTTTGTCTAGTTGACTATGCCTATGACTATTCTCACTCCTCTGATTGTATGCCTTCAAAACTGTAATTTCTTTCTTTTGTCCAGCTATTCCTTTATAACTGTTACATCTTTGGTACTCCGTTTAATGAGAAAATGACATTTACCTTCCATTAAAAAAATACACGATCTCAATGCATGAACCTTATTAATGGTATTCATGTACACATGACATTATTTGTAACGATTGGACGTACCATATGATGAAATTTGAGATACAGTGTGAGATATTTATTCATAATCAACTCGAGTAAATTGACTTCTGAATAATATTGAATTATTGATATTGGAGTGGAAATTCTAGTGTGGAGTTAATTGGGCTTTGGGTTTTGGATAATTGGGCTTCTGAATAAAATTTAAAAAAAAAAAAACATCGATTAAAAAAAATAAAATTTTTTGGACCGTAGAAAATCTATCACAACTATCTAGCTATGAGGGTTAGAAACGTTGAATCGAACAGAAATTTTTAAAGCACGTTCGAGACAGAGATATAAACTGAACAATGGAGATTGGGTTAAGGGTAACCCATCCATTATAACGGGTATGTTTTGAAACTCTATAAGGCTCCATTTGTAATGAGGATTTCACACACAAATTATCAATCTCCAATGGATTTACAAATACTTAGATTTGAGAGTATAGGAAAAGAGTCTGGGGGTAGATTTCAAATGACTAGGTTGTGATGAGGATTTGTATCCCTCCATTTTTAAACTAGATTCTCAAATCTAAGTATTTGTAAATCCATTGGAGAGTAATTATTTGTGTGTGAAATGCATGGCGATCCAAATAGAGCCTAAAATATATTGTAGAATCACCTTTTTTTTCAAAAGTTGTGAGAGATAACTTTGAAAATAAGTGATTCTGGAAGCTGTTTTTAGAATTTATCTACAACAATCGTATAATATGCAACCCTGCTGATGTCCAGAATAGTAAGAGCAATGCAACTTTTCAAGATCCACCATAACTGTCGTTTGCCAACACAAATTAGCATTCTCTTTCATAAGATAGCGTAAAAATAGAGTTTATAAGGTGTATATGCTTTGTTCATTCAAAAAAATATTATGAACCAACTTATATTTAGCTAAAATAAGGTGCGCATAGATTGTTCATTCGAAGTCTCATTCTCATTTCTGTTTTATATGGAAATTGATCGATGTACAAAGTGTAATATCATGTAGCAGAGCATGCAAAAAATGATGTAAATAAAATAAATAGCTATTAGATTAACATCACAAACCGGAAATGAAACATAATATAAAGAGCACAAACTCAGTTTTCATTTGTATCTCCAGTTTCTGGGAATATTTGTCCAACTTCAAAATTAATTGTACATCCCTCTTACTAGCTTCATTTTAAATAACAACATAGCATGACATTGAATAAAGTTAAAAGTCAAGCGTACATTTCCTAGAAATGAAGCCAAGTTCCTGATCCAATTTCATGAGAGGTGACAAGTCTTCTTGTGCTACAAAATTTAATAAATTTCACAAATGAATTGTATACTAATACAGATTATAGGTGGAATGTGTTTAAAGATGTGCAATGTGTTCCTTGAGTTCAATTTCTAAATTAAAAGGTCAAATAAATTGGTCAAGTTTCTAAAAAGAGATCATTTTATCCTAATTACACAGATAGTTGATACTTTATTATAACATGCCCGATCAACAAAATGTACCTTCTGATTGAGGAGTTCAGACCTAATCATATTCCAGTTCATCTGGAGTAATTGGTCGTTTGAGAGGAATAACAGACTTCTTTTCCACGTCCCTTGATAAAGCCTTCCTCATATCTGAAAAGAAAAGAGAAAAAAAGACAAGAGAAGGTTTTGGTCAAAAATTAGGATAAAGGGACAAAACAGTCGACTTCCTCAGAGTCATGATTAGCAACTCACCCAACCCATCCTCCTCTCCAGAGTAATATCGAAGTACACGTCTATAAACAACATAGCCCAGCTGGAAAAAAAAAGGCAATATTTTTAACAGCTTGTTTCAATACCAATAAAAGACCATGTACAGAACAAGAAAATATTATTTTCAGTACCTTCTCATACATCTTGATGGCAGGTGTATTTGAAGCTCTCACAAAAAGATCCACAAAATAAGCCTTGTCACTAGAAAAAGAAGCTGTCTTTAATATAAAGAGTCATACTGCAAGTCTAACAAAATAAAAAATTCATGCAGGAAAATATCACCAACTTATATGAAAATTTCATCACACTCTTCAAAATTTAATATTTTAACTGCAATAGACACTTATGATTTCAAATATACACCTTAAACAGAGAAATGACTGAATAAATGCTTTGGATGTCGTGAGGTCATACGTTCGAGTCACCATTTGACTTTTAGAAGAAAAAAAATGCTTTGGATGTCCTAGAATGCAGTTCTAACTCAAAAGGTTAAAATTTTGATTTGCAAAATGAGAGTAAAAATTTAAGAAAAAATTTAAGAAACCGTTTAAAGGGCAAGGTGAGAAGTGGCCTTATAAGCTTCAAACATCTTGGAAATATAAAGCACTATTGAAAGATACAAATGGAACAACATAAATAGAAATTCTATCATTTCTTTTACAAATTACCATTCATATTAAAATAGAACATAAAAACATTTTATGATAACAAACTGGATATTTGAAAATGGTCGTCAAGTCACATTTGTTGATCATGGGATTATGAGCTTATTCATGAAAAAGTCTAATTCTATACATTTTTTAAAAAATATAAAACGGGCAAAATTTTGGGTCATCTTTTATAAACTTTCCTAAAAAAGATAATAGTTTTCTTGATATGACTATTCGGGATCTACAGTTATTGAAGTGACATATAAGCCATTCTCCTTGTTCTTATAATCATATAAACTTAAATATAATGTTCAATGTTAAGTGCTCAAGAAACCATTATGATAAGATCTTAAAAACGATTCTATCAGCACTTCAAGTTTTGAGTATTTATCTAGCTTCCTCTCTATAATTAATCAAGTGTCCTCAGACAGTGGCTTAATTGCACTAATTTTTCTTAGATACTTAAAAAATCTCTTTAGTAATAGAAACCAGCATAACCTAAATTTCATATCATAACTAAGAATCAGCATACGAATAAACACAAAATTTGGCATTTTGAACTCAAAATCCAGCATGAATTTATGTTTTTATTACAATTATGCTTCTAATAGTAGAATATCTAACCATAAATCTATCTAACATGCAACAGAAACGTGCCAAATTCGCAGAAACAATAAAAAAATCGAACCAAAAAACTGAGGTAAGACAGTAATACGCCAATAAATTCATCAAATAAACAGTAATATTACTTCGAATATTATTTGCAACCCCAATAAAGAAAAGAAGTTCAATGCTATGGAGCTCTGTGCAACTTACTATAGCCCATAATTCGGTTTCCAGGAGCTTCAGCCACGTGAAAGTAATCGGGCCACCGCGCCAAATAGGTCATATAGAACGACATGTTGAACTGCAATTTGCAGTTCATAATAACAATTGATGTTAATTGCCATGGGAATTTACACCAAACCCTCCGATTACTTCTACGGTTACAATCGTCTTCAATTACTTCGAACAAAACAAAACGTGAATAAAAAAACAAAACGTGAATAAAAAAACTAACCGTTTCGGTGAGGTGGTCGAGATTCACCGAAGCAAATCGGAGGAGATCGTCGCAGTTAAACCTTCGAATCGTCGTCATTTCACCGTCGCTTGCAGGGATGGCGTTTCCTTCCGCCACTGTCGATTTATCATCCTTGGATTTGGGCCCCTTTATTATGTATTTGGGCTTTTTTTGGGCTTGTATTTCGGCCTTTTTATCTCATTGGGTTCGAGATGCATTTACTACGTTTTTTTTCCCATTTATTCGATTTTTAGGGATAAAGGTTTTAACTAGGCTAATTTCATCTATCCTCTTGTAAACCTCTTGTAAATCCTTGAAGTTGAGTTGTAATTATATTTCCTTTGATTCTTTTATAAAATTGTTTTTTGCTTTATGCTAGTAGGTAATGGGTAAAAGTAGTCAAAATGATTTTAGACTTAATTACTTTTACCCCTAGCTTTTGTGACAAAGTTATGAAAATAATCACTTGGTAGCGAGAAATTTGCGACAATGTTCACGAAATCGCGAGACCGTAGTATGATTGCTTGAAATTGGAGGAATACCGAAAATTGAAATATAAGCAATTATCGTATGAAAAATATCAATTTTATAATTGTGAGACCGTAGTATTTTGCTATAAGGGTTGTGTTAAAATTGTCACGACGTAAATGAAAATATAGAAAATTTAGGACTCAAATATAGGTCGTAGATACGGTATATATTGAAAATTATGAGTGTAGAAGAAACACATAGATTCTGGATATTTTGGTCAAATGATCTATAAGGGTTTGGTTATGACGTATAAGTGTCACGTAAATTTTAGGGATTTTTGGACGCAAATAGGTTTTATCAGTAGATTTGGATATTTTGGTCAAATAATTATTTTTCGCTTTTTATCAGTTTTAGTACATAATTATTTCTATCAAAACAATTCACATACTTTCTATTTGTTCTTAAAAATCATTTTTATCCCAATTTTCTGGCAAGATGCGTCTAATATAGACATTGTGTTCCACATTGTTAAGTTCGTTGTATCTTGAGGGCGATTATCATCATATCGTATTGTAATTGGGTATGGGACAATATAATCTTACGGAGAAAGAGTCTTGACTCATACGTGTCAAGCTACATAGTTATCTTCATCTACACACCACACTCACTTTTTCAATATTTTTTCTCGTCGTGATCCCCCAACCACATGTGGGTAGGGGCAGGGACGAACGTATGATTTTCAGTGAGGGGGGCCGACTTAAAGTAACAAAAATAAAATAATAATAAATTTAAAATATATTTTATTATTAGGATTTTCAGTGGGGGGCAACTTAAAGTAACAAAAGTAAAATCTATACATATCTAATAACAAAATGTTGTCAATGTTGACAAAAATTGTCACTAATTTTGTTATAAAATTTTAAAAAATTAACAAATGAAATGAAACTCAAATGGTATGATACATTTTGTTTAATCTTTTTTACATGAATGAGGTATAAGGTTCAATTCCCCACATCTACAACATATATATTAATTATATTTTGAGTATTTTCTAAAATTTTAATATTATTTTTTACTAGATCTGTTTATATATAAGAAATAATAAATATTATACCAAAAAAAAGGTCAAATAATTAAATCCAGTCTATATTTTTTGTTTTTCATCAATTTTAACATATTTTTTTTTCTCTCCAAATTTAGCACATACTTTTATTTAATACTAAAAAAACATCACCAAGTCACCATTTTCGACAAGATCTGTCTAATGTGATTGCCCGAATCCCCTGTCCTGCTGACGTGTAAATATTAGAATAAAAAATTAAAAAAAATCACCACTTAAGAGTAGAAAACGGGGGATATACAAATAACTCGGGTAACTATTTTTTAATTTTAGGTGGTGATATTTGAGAAAATTACAGTTAGATACAAGATTTAAGATACCATTACAACAAGGTACAAGGTGCGGAAATTTGAACTAAAGTGCATAAATTTTCTGCACTTTGTACCTGGTTGTAATATTTTAGGTGACTTTGTAGTGGAATGTTCTTCTCCCGTGATATTTTTCATTTTTTTTATTTTATTATTTACACATCAGTAAGATAAGTAAACTCCAACTACCACATCAAATAAATTTTATCGAAAATGATGATCCAGGATGTTTTTAAGTATTAAGTGAAAATATGTCCTAAATTTGGAGAGAGAAAAAGTATTTGTTAAAATTGATGAAAACCCAAAAGTATGGGCTAAATTTAATTATTTGGCAAAAAAAACAACTGAATAATTATTATAAATTTGTCATGAATTTTTAAAAGTGGCTATTAAGGATTAATAATATAAATAATAATTTTGTATTTAATATGGATAATTTTTTTTAATCAGTTGCTCCCTCTGTTTATTATAGATTGTTCATTTGTTTTTGACATGGGTTTTAATGAAGAATTTATTTATTAATATTTAAAGAGAATAGAATAGTTTTTTTTTTCTTCTTTTAGATCAGTGTACTTTTGTCAAATTTAGTGAATGTGACAACAAAAATTTCTTTTGCATGTGATTATTAGTGATATGAGATCATGTAATTTAATGATGTTTATAGAGTGATATTTTGAAACTGTAGAGTTACTTTATTGCTATTTTGGGTATATAATAAATTAAAGACGAATCATTTTGGATTTTGAGCAATCTAAAAAGAAATAGTGGAGTATCATAATATATAATTTATATACTTATTTGTATGATTATTTTACTTGATTTAATATCACTGATATGCATAAAAACTATAATTATTGTGCACATTAACTATCATTGTTTAAAAAATAAGCATTTTTTGCACAACAATGATAGTTTTTTGTGCATAAACAGTGGTAGTTTTTTATACATAACAGTGATATTAAAAACATAGAGTTCACCGTGAACTCGGGTTCACACAAAATTTTGTTTCAATTTAAATCTCATATCATGTAAAATAATCATACAAATCAGTATATAAATTATACATCTTCATATGTATAATACTACCCCGTCTCTTTTTTTATTGCTCAAAATCCATAAAGACCTATCTTTATTAATACCCAAAATAACAATAAAGTAATTCTATAGTTTCAAACTATCCCCTACAAATATCACTAAATTATGTCTCATATCACTAATAATTAGGTGGGACGGTTTGAGAATTTTAATATGCAATGGGAATGGTGACAATATGTGACAATTAATGTGGTTTATAAGGAAATAATTTAAAATTGTAAGAAAAATAAATATCTTTTAAATTTGCATTGTTTAGCAACGTAAACTTTTTTAGTATTTGGAGTGTCAACCATTTCCCACGCCAGATTGCAAAAGCAAAAAATGTTCACCAATCGTGCATTGCATAAAAAGAAATAAACGATCGTGAAACATATAAATAAAATTAAGAGTATAAGAAAAAAAATATATTATAGGTGAACTAATTCTTTCGGATTCATTTAACATGAAAATAAATATATTTCATATTATATTTATTTTACATGTGCAGCGCACACGGATGATATACTAACAATAATAAATTTAAAATATATTTTATTATTATTCAATAATTATAACATATTGTACAATTATTACACAATATAAGATTGAATTAAAATAATAAAATAGAAACAAAACTAAAAAAAATGCTAATAAAGCCAAAAATCAGTGCTGGGATTCGAAAATAATAAAATAGAAACAAAACTCAAATTGAAAAAAAATTGCTAATAAAGCCAAGATCAGGTACTGGGATTCGAACACAGGACCTTAATAAAAAAAATTAAGGAGTCCTACCATTGGGCTAAAACTACCATTTGAACATACTCTTCATACGTTTTCTATTTACCTAAAACATTAGCAGAAGGGGGGCAGTGCCCCCCTTGCCCCATGTGTGCGTCCGTCCTTGGGTAGGGGTGGACATTTTTTTTAGTTTCGGGTACCCGACCCGATCCAATCGGGTTTTATCCGAGCAAATTGGGTACCTTTTAAGATTATCGGGTTTTGGGTATCCGAACTCGATCCAAAATTATGTGATCGGGTATCGGGTAATCGATCTTTTATATGTAATTATCATTTTTTACTATTTTTTCAATTTTATTTCTTAAAAAATCGGATATTTCGGGTATCTGACACTTCGGGTACCCAATTTTTTGGATCCGATAAAACTTGATCACTTCGGGTACCCAATTATCGGGTCGGGTTTGGGTTTCTTAAATAACTACCCGAAATTTTGGGTACCCGATTATCGGGTGCCCGAACCGACCCTTGCATGTGGGGACAGAACCAACTAGTACGCTGAGGTTAGGGAAGTGAAACTGGGTTCATTGAGATAGTGGAACCGGAGGACAGTCAACAATTAACTTGGAATGAAGGGTGGTTAGCAATCGACTGAGATTAGAATGGAAACCAAGTCGAAGAAGTGAATGATAAAGATTAGATTTTATTTGCAGCAACATAGTTAAGTAGATGTGAAAGGATACTACTGTGGTCAAGGAAGAGAATAGTGTTACAAGGAAGATAAGTGTGATGGAGGAAATGATGCACATAGATTGATGCGGAGGTGATGGCATATTATTTCTCTTGTATTGATTATATTATGTTGCGCCTCATTTTTTTCTTCAATATATATTTTTTTAAGTCATAAGCACCTTTTTTGATAAATTAAAGGATTAATTTCATATTAATTCACGACCTTTAGATCCATCCCTTTAATCACAATTTTCAATATTTTTGTACAAATTCCCCACAACTCTAATTGTTTCAATTTGGTACAATTTTTTTCTTTTTTCAGTGAGTTTTTGGATACATGAAGATGAAGCTGTGTTAGTGAGTTAAGTAGAGATCTCTCTCTTTATATGGATGAAATCTTTTCAGCAGGATAAGAGAAGTGTTCGGTGTGTGGCCGAAAAAAATCATGTCATAATTTGAAAGCGTATATTTAATTGAAACAATTAAAAAGATGATGAATTAAAAAAAATAAAAAAAAATAAAGTTCACAATTAAAATGATTTTGTAGCTTAATATTGTGAATTAATATGGATTACCCTAAAATAAATATGTATTCAAATTTATAAAAAAAATGGAAAAGTATGAGTTAAAATTTATCATTTTTTTTTAAAGAAATGAGTTAAAATTTTATCATTTGACCAAATACTGTATTTTGATCCAAAATTATTTTAGGTAACATTTTTTAATATTTAAAAAACAATTATCTAAAGCTGTCTATATATATGTTATCATAATTTTAACACATGAAAGAACCCTTTCAATAACGGTAAAGTTAAAATTCAACTCCAGCCGAAATCGAAGAAAAAACCCTAGCCCATTTCCGAATCCGTTATCCACCAACAGGACTGTGAAATCAGAGGGAAGAACTCCAGCAAATATCGAATCAGAACCATGGATATTCTGAAGCAGGAATTGCTGAAGAAACGGCAGAGCCTGGCGGAGGACGTCGGCGGCAAGAAGGTATTCAAGCGGTCGGAAATCGAGCAGAAACGCCTCCAGCGGCTGCGCGAGGAGGAAAAACGCGAAGCCGAGGCCAAAGCCCAGCGCCAAAAGAAATCACACCAAGAGCAGCAGAACAAGGATCCAAAATCATTATCAAACCCTAATTCCAACGCCGAAATCGCGAAATCCAAGCCCGAATCCGCCTACGCCAAATCCCTAATCGAACAGCAGAACATCGACGATCTCAATTACCCCAAACAGGAGGTGATTCGCCGCCTCCGTTTCCTGAAACAGCCGGTGACTCTTTTCGGGGAAGACGATGAGGCGAGGCTCGATCGATTGAAGTACGTGCTGAAGGCCGGATTGTTCGAGGTCGACGACAGTGATATGACGGAGGGGCAGACGAATGATTTCTTGAGGGATATTGTGGAGTTGAAAAAGCGGCAGAAATCGGGGATGTTGAGTGATAGGAAGAGGAAATCGAAGGAGGATAGAGGGGAGGATGAGGACGGTGGGGATGGGGATAAGGATCTGAGTGGGGATGGGGCGTCGTCTGGGGTGGATCATGATAAGGATTTGAAGAGAATGAAGATGAATTTTGAGGAATTGTGTGATGAAGATAAGATTTTGGTGTTTTTCAAGAAGTTGCTGAATGAGTGGAATCAGGAGCTGAATGAGATGGGCGAAACGGAGAAGAGGACGGCTAAAGGGAAGTCGATGGTGGCCACGTTTAAGCAGTGTGCTCGGTATTTGCACCCTTTGTTCAAGTTCTGCAGGAAGAAGGTGAGCATTTAACCTTTTCATAAGCTTATGTTCATTGCAAGTATTATATTTATATATGGTCATTATCTGTGTTCCCTTACTGTATTGGGTTTGAAATGATTTCATTGTGAAATTGCTATTGTTATGCTAGCAATTCATTTTCTCTTGTTCTTTTACAAGTTAATTCCCCAGTCTTTTTGGAAACTGACTGATGCAACCTAGAGCAGGTAGTGGTATTGGTAGCTTAAGTTCATGCAACAGAGGTTGAAATTGATCCTAGCGTAGAATTTTATACGAATGAATATGAGGGAAATTCATAATGCATATTTTATCTTTGGTTTGATGTCTGCTGCCCTTGGTCTTGTGTTATTATGATAAGTGGAGGTGAAGCTGATATACATTTGGATTTGTTGGGGATGGGGTTGTTAACCTGATTTGTCTATGTTTTCAGCCTTGTCCATGTATTGTACCATGAAAGAATGTGAAGTTTTTCTCTTATGCTTTTGTTAGTGTATCTAGGATAGTGGAATCTGTTTGTAACCTCTATGTGCCTGTGCTTTTTTCAGCTAAGATTTACTGGATAAATAGTTTGTTCCACCAAAAAAAAAAAAAAAAACCCCCCCCCCCCCAAACAAAAAAAAAGTTTCATGAATTATTGCTCTTTATGTTTGAGAAAGGTCGACTATGTGGGTGGAGCATTATGAACTATTTATAGGGTTCACTATCTTTTCATTGAATTATGAACTGGGGATTGAAGATTGGTGTGCAATGTATAATTTGATTAAAGCATGTGTTGTCGACTTGTATTGTTACTTGGAATGGTTTCACTATCTTTTCATTGAATTATGAACTGGGGATCGAAGATTGGTGTGCAATGTATAATTTGATTAAAAGCATGTGTTGTAGACTTGTATTGTTACTTGGAATGGTTTCACTCGAGTATAAAAAATCCTTTATCTTGTAGACATATGTTAGGTGGTCCTTGAGTCCATCTTCAGTAGTCCGGCAGGTACTTCAAACCCCCCAGAGCTTTAGATTACCCATATATGACTTTCATGTAAATGACACATTCAAATATCATGATTTATCTTTGAAATCTCTAAACATATGGAGAAAGAATGTGATGGGTAGGTTAAGAACAATTGATGCACATGATGGAATAAAATGGCACATGGTGGAATGAAATGTTCGTCTAATTTTGTGGTAATTTTTTTTGCACATCTTTAATTTGTTCCAAATCTCATCCATTATAGCATCTGAGTTCGTCAAATGCCAATATCACTGTTAGATCATGTACTATATGTTGTTGAAAAAAACCGCTTGTCATGATTTATTTTGCAATTAACCCTTATGATAATGATTATAGTTCTCTATTCTGATAAACTATCAATAAAAAACTATTTTACTTCTGAGCTTGAATGATTAACATTGTCCTCTTATGTAGGTTCTTCCTGATGATATTCGGCAAGCACTAATGGTGATGGTGGACTGCTGTATGAGACGGGACTACCTAGCAGCAATGGACCATTACATTAGAATGGCTATTGGAAACGCTCCTTGGCCTATAGGGGTGACTATGGTTGGTATTCACGAACGTTCTGCACGTGAAAAGATTTATACCAACAGTGTGGCCCACATTATGAACGACGAAACGACCCGTAAGTATTTGCAATCTATTAAAAGATTGATGACTTTCGCACAACGGCGATACCCAACGATGCCATCCAAAGCTGTGGAGTTCAACAGCCTGGCTAATGGTAGTGATTTGCAATCACTGTTAGCAGAGGAGAGGGAGAGGGTATCTGGAGTGAAGAATAACTCTGAGGAGAGGCTTCTATTAATGGATGCTCCAAAGGATAATTAGTTATATATCATGTGTTAAATGAGTTGTAATTTTTTCTTTTTTGGTTTTTTTATGATCATGGGGACAAAATATGGGGTTGTATTGAATTAGCTGCATGGCCTCAATGGATTTATTATAAACTGTTTATTTGTAGCTTTAATATTAGTCGTATTACTTTAAAAAAATAGTTTGTTATTTTCACATAAATATAATAGTAATTTTCAATGAAAAATATTACTATTGTACTGTGTAACTTGTATACAAGGGTGTTGCCCCGTGATCTGAGATAGTTTTTATTTGTAATGCAACCCCATATTATTTTTTTTGGGGTTTTTTATATGATCATTGGGACAAAATTATATTTAATGAAATAGTTTCACTTTTCTTTTTTCAAGATCCTTTTGTAGATAAAAGGTATGTTTGAATCTCCTACTTCTTCAATAATAGAATGTCAGTATCAACACAAGTTGCTGTAAAAGTGGTGCTCTTTAACAAATGAACGAGTCAAATATGTAACTCAGTTGCTCCTCAAGAATTTGGGGTTTTGGATTCATAAATCTAATATGATTATGATTATCGAAAAAACTACACCGAAGCACGAAACCTTGATCTTTATATCAAAATGAATCCCATCAACAACAATACAAGAGAATGGACCAAGAAAAACCATCAAGATACTTAAAACCAACAGGATCTGCACATGAGCTGAGTCTGCCTTGCATATCAGCTTAGTGAAACCATCGTTTTGCTTCCAAATCCAATAGCATGGTAGAACAAATTCCAATACGTACATAATGACCTGAAAAGTTTTACTAGCTCAGGGTCCTCTTTCAAATCAAACAATAAGGTAGAACAATTCAAAGAAGTACATAATCACATGAGAACTTTTACTAGCCTTTGTTATCGTGACGCTCATTTTCCCCTACCGAAAACATTTTCCCCCAAGTTCATTGCCCTGGTTTCATTCCATAGGTGTCTTCCTGACCAGTTGTTACCTTTTTCCTTCGCTCAGCAATCATATCTGAATATAGCTGCAATAGAGAAGGAAGGGTGAGAATAATGGACTGTTTTCAACAGATTCTCTCCATTTTCTTATATCAATGAATTTTCACTCGAACATGGTTAGTGTGTTTGCTTGATGAGATGGAACACCGAAAAATATATGATGAGGAAACCATGATTGTACCTTGGGATAAGAGTAAAGGAAGATGTACCACCACAAACAAATTAAAGTTGCAGCTATTGAGGTAATTACAACCGAGTTCAAGATCAGCCAACTAGCCGTAATTATTCCAGTTCCAGTTAGTAAAATTGTCCAAGGTTGGCACCTGAAAGAGACGAACAAGAGGATTATCAACGTCAAGGAGTGGGAGCCTACTCAATCTACATATGCAATATATGTTCTTTAATTAGAAGCTATCATCACCAAGTGTTGCATAAATTTGAACTCATAGGAAACCCGTATATCAATCATATCTTGATCCAATGCAAACTTTTGCACATATTCATTTCAATCAGTAGCTATCACCAAGTGATTCATAAATCCGAACTCATAAAGGACTCATGTATCGATAATCTCTCAATCCTAGGTACATAATATGTACATCTTCGGGCATTTGCATAAATTCGTTCAATTTTTCATATATGATTCAAGCAGATATAAATTTCTCACATCAGCTTATCTCAAACATCTTTACCACCAAAACAGCTTTGGCATAGAAGAAGAACACAAAAATATATCACACCCAACAAAATGTTTTTCTTCCATATCAGTTAAAATCAGCAACGCTACTGCGGATATGAGTCATATAAATGACCTAATTGATTGAGGCAATAAGCAAAAAATGAACTGAATTTAAGAATTAAAAGGACCTTTTAATCTACGAACCTAACAAATATATTTTCGTGATCTCTACGCTATGTTCATGAATTCATCACCCATGCCTGAACACAATTCTGAAACTCTCATTCCAGGGTGCAAATTCCAAGAAATTTCACAGTTGTAAAAAATTAATCACGATATAAACTATCAATTACAAAAGACCAGTACCAATTGTTCAATTATGAATTAGATATTTAGAATTAGGAAACCGAGAGGCGTTACCATGAAGGCTTGGTGTCCCAAACTGAATCATACTCAAGGGAGAGGTAATTGAGATATCCATCCATGTCATCGACGGCGCCGTTTTCGTCGAAGAAAGTTCGCTCCGGAATTGGGTCGCCGCCATTACCAGAACCGCTTCGCAGGAGTGTTGTTGAATTTATGGCGTTGCCGAAATGCCTGGAATCTGAAGAGAAGCGTGAGCAGAAAATGGGGGGAATTTGGGGTTTAATCTGTGGAGAAGAAGTAGATAAATTCAGCAAAATGGGGAAAAGAGAGTGACACTGAATGGATGCCATCCTTTTTTTGTTATTCCTTGAGAAATAGTGTTTTCTTTGTGCCATAGATCTCTATCCCTTTTATTCCTTAAGAATTTATTCACTTGGGTTTGAAATTAATTTACGTGACACAGTCAATATTTGGATTTTTTTTTTTTTTTTTAATTTAATCCTTTCAAGATGACTCGACATGATCACACCTATCATTGATAGTGATCTTACAATTTGAGCTTTCTCACTTTTAATTGGAACATTAGATGAATTCTTACATTCTGAATTTATCTAATTTCGTTTGAAAATAAATAAATTTACATGCACTTTTTTCTTGTATGATAAAATGGTGTTTGCATTAACTTTTAAGTTTTCATGTTTTTTTTTCCTTAAAATATTATAGTTGTATCATAAAAATATACAAAAGATATGTTTGAGCATGAAGTAGTATATATCTGATTAAAGAAAATCAAAATGTAATGAATTGCAAAACATAAATATTCCTTGATTCAAAATGTAATGAATTGCAAAACATAAATATTCCTTGATTCTAGTGTGATGTAGTTTGTCGACCTTGTGATTAGATCTGCGGATAGAATACCTTGAAGCTGCAGTCAATTTAGGGTATATTTGTTTTAGGCTTATAGCGGGAGAATCCAGAATTTTGAAATTTAGGATTTTAAAAATCTCAATAAATAGTAAAATTGTATGTTTATTTTGAGATTTTATAGGATTGTAAAATAATTGATTGATTTGTATTATTATATTATTATTATAATGATTTAATGATTGAGTATTGTGTTGAAATTGTGTAAAAGTGATAATATTATTATTAGTGGGAATATAGGTGCAGAAGTAGTGTTTATGATAGGTTTTAAATTGGATTTTGAAATCCAATCTCAATCTTGTATTAAATGGGTATGTGAAATTGTAAAGTTCAAAGTCTGTCTGTGGTAATCGGGAAACAAACATACCCTTAATTTTTTGTAGGCTTTAGATAGTCCTTTTATTTTTATAATGTTTGATTCGAACCGTTTGCGTGGTCCCTGCTTTTGAGGATTATATTGCTTTGCCCCCGTTTGTCGTACTTTCAAATCGTGCTTCCTCATATTTTTTTTTTTAGTTGAGAGTCTCTAATTTCCTCTCCCAAATTAATAGTCTTAGGTTTTCTCTCCTAAGTTAAGAGTCTTTATTTTTTCTCACATTAGTTGAAAGTCTTTGTTTTTTCTCTCCTGAGTTGGGACTTGGGAGTTTTGATTGTGTTGCACAGTGAAGTCATTTGTTAACGTGAAGTTTTTAATAACACAGGCTTCATAATTCAGTGTTGATTGCGTGGTGAAACTTGAAAGTGATGAATCAACGAGTAAGACAATCAATAATTAGGGAGTGGTGGTGCCAATAAATATACAATGAAAATTATTTATCAAGTTATTTTAAGATAGCATAATGACTACGTCACTCGTATGAAAACCAATTATTCGTCTCAATTTTTTTTTATTATTAAGTCGAGTCTCCAATTGTTGTGGATGACCTTCATGATAAGTATTGTTCTTGCATTTTTTTTAAGTTACACATTTTTTTTTAGTTATCACCATGAGAACATCTCACACAAGACATATTCTCTATTTATTCTTATCTATGAATCTCAAAATTATCTTCAGATAAAAACTACTCCTATATAACTAAATAAATATATCCCCTATATTACTAATTGAGAGTTTTTTCTACTGATGTGTCGTCTTCTCCTTCATTTGGATGATGTGTCGCATTATTAGAAAGTCTCATCTAAATGTCATTATATATTGTATTATGTGGCATGATGATATTGGTTACATAAGATACATGAAATGATGTGTAAATAATATAATGAGGATTGACTAAAAAAATTGAAAATCAAACAATTTTTTTTTTATAATAGGAAGATTCACTAAATTTATTGTCATTTATTTTCTATATTCAATATACTTTTTTGTTTTTTAGAGGATTTATATTTGTAACTATTTTAATCAAATGTGGTTGAATTTTATAATTATCATAATAACCATTGAAAAAATAATTTTATTAAACTTTAATGAAATGACTATTTATAAAATATCATGTTTTGCTTATGTTATACTCCCCCTGTCCCAACATTACTTGAACACTTGCCTTATTTGGACGTCCCAACATTACTTAAACACTCATAAAATGGAAACAAATATAATATTAATACACTCACAACACCCTTATTTTATTCCACTCAAATCCTCTAAAACTCATTTTACTTGGTTTGCGTGTCATTTTCAGTGTTTAAGTCATCTTGGGACGGAGGGAGTAACAATTTTCATATGATTTTTTTTTAAAATTTATCAAATTCAAATATATTAATTTCAACATCAAATATAATAAGTGTTATAATCAATATATGAATATATGTCCACTATCCCCTATATTACTAACCGAGAGTTTTTTCCGTTGATGTGTCGTCTCCTCCTTCATTTGGATGATGTGTCGCATTATTAGAAAGTCTCATCTAAATGTCATTATATATTGTATTATGTGGCATGATGATGTTGGTTACATAAAATACATGAAATGATGTGTAAATAATATACTGAGGATTGACTAAAAAAGTTAAAGGTTTAATAATCAAATCTAGCACATACTTTTGATTTTTCATCAATTTTAGCATATATTTTTTTCCCTCTCTCCAAATTTAGCACATACTTTTATTCAATATTTAAAAATATTTCAAGTCATCATTTTTGGCAAAATTCGTCTGATGTGTTCGTTGGAAGTCATCTGTCTTGCTGACGTGTAAATATTAAAATATACAAAAATAAAAATATCACCACCTAAAATTTGAAAACGCGGGATATAAAAATATCTCGATTCACTATTTCTTCATATTAGGCCATAATATTTTTTATTTTTTTTATTTTAATATTTACACGTCAACAAGACATGCGAACTACAGTGATCACATCAGACAAATTTTGTCAAAAATGATGACTCGGGATGTTTTTAAATATTAAGTGAAAGTATGTGCTAAATTTGAATAGAAAAAAAAGTACATGCTAAATTTGATGAAAAATCAAAAGTATAGGCTAGATTTAATTATTTATAAAAAAATAAAATTTATTATATTCAAATATATAATTTCAACATTAAATATAATAAGGATTATGATCAATACATAAATTTTATATATATATATGTTATATTTAAAATTCTGCGTAATATGCGGGTTCTAAACTAGTATTTATATAAAGAGAAGGGTTTAATAAAATAGTACTACATTAATATGGGGAAAATAATAATATGGTAGTATGTGATGTTGTAGATAATAATTCGTGCGAACCCGAGTATATAGTAAAATTTATTTGTTCGATATCATTATTATGCAGAAAAATTATTATTGTTATGCACAAAAAATATAATTATTATGCATCAAAACTTACTGTTTGAAAAATAGTTTATTTTTTAAATAATAATAATTTTTGTGTATAACATTAATAGGATATTTGTATATACATGATTCTCATGAGAGTTAATCTAGGATGCATGGGTACTCGAAATTTTTTAATAATGCAGTGTCGGACACTTTGTGGGTACTTGGGTACACGAATACGTGTGAGATACACACTCGATATGCCACATGGCGTGTCCCAATTTAAAATATTAATAATAATTTTGGATACCGTGTCGGACACGGCTGACCAGCGTATCGGACACGGATAGGGTACACGTGGGGTCAAATTTGTAAAATTTATTTTATTTTTTGCCTTGAAATAAATTTATTTTATATTAAATTAACTCAAATTAGTCCACAAACAGTAAAAAAAATATTAACTATCTCTATTGCTCACACGGTCACACCACTGTCAAACTGTTAGTCGTTCACATATTTTATTACGATGTTCATCTCATTTTAATTTTATATTTATTTAGGTGTTAAAAAATTGCATATGTTACAAAGACACATATTTTCAAAAATATTTGTGGAAATATTTATATATACAATAAAAATATAAAATAATTTAAAAATTATAATCGTACTCAGGTCTTATCTTACCCAATTATTTTTAAAAATATATGTCCCAGTACCCGTATTGCCGTACCCGTATCCGTGCAACCTAGGAGTTAGAGCATCCACAATGGTCCATTCAATGAGAATTTAACCATTGAATGGATGAAAGTTAGTGTTTAAAATCATTGTGGGTGTTTATTAGATTGAAGAGAGAGTGTCATCCATCCAATGAAATGGATGGAGAGAGAAAATAATTTTTTGGAGAAATGTAGGTAGAAATGAGGTGAATGTGTGATTCACAAAAGGTGTATGGATGGATGAATGATTGATAAACTATTGTGAGAGTGTTTAAAGAATTAAAATTTTATAAGTTAGTGATGCGGAGATGATGTGGACGAGAGAGAGTGGATGAATGGACGAAGAATGTGGATAATCAATTTTGACCGGGTAAATTCTTTGCACTTAAATATATGGGTTGGTTAGATTACGTATTGGGCTATGCAGTTTAGAGGCCACTTTTTTTTGGGTTAAACAATTAAATTTGTGTTCCATAATGATAATTCATCTCTGGCCCATATCAGCCCAAGAAATACTCTCTTTATACAAAGCCCTAGGGTTAACGCTCCCCCCTCTGGCAGAAACGCCCATCGAGCAAAGAGCACTCAGCAGCGGCACAAGGCGGCGACCGGCGTGAACCAGCTCAAACGACACCGTAATAACTCCAAACATTCTATTTCTCCGATTGACTATGCTCGTTTTTTGTGTAATTTGGGGAGATAGATTTAATCTTTTGTCGTCTGTTTTTTCTTTTTTAGGAAAAAATGGCGGACAAGGCTGTAACTATCAGAACCAGGAAATTCATGACCAATCGCCTTCTTTCCAGGAAGCAATTTGTGCGTCAATCAACTCGTTTAAATCATTATGTTTTCTGTTTAACAATTCTGTTAGGCTCATGTTTGTTGTTTCGTTTTCGATTTGTTTGTTAGGTCGTCGATGTGTTGCATCCAGGAAGGGCTAACGTTTCCAAGGTATGAATTCCGGTGTTCATTTGATTTATTGTATTGCGCGTGTTTTCTTTTACTATTCTGTGTTTTGCTTCAATATTGTTAAGCAATGTTTTAGCTGTAGAAACTATCCGCTTTTGTAACTTAATTGAGTGATTTGAAAATAAGGCTAGAAAAAATCGACCATATGATTTCTAATTTGATCTCTTTTTTCTTGGAAAGGGTTTTATATAGTAGATTTGCGTCATGAATCATGAGCTTATTTGCTTATGTTTGCTTGTAATATTTATTGAAGGCTGAACTTAAGGAGAAACTGGCTAGGATGTATGAGGTGAAAGATCCCAATGCCATCTTCGTGTTCAAGTTCAGGACTCACTTTGGTGGTGGCAAGTCGACCGGTTTTGGTTTGATTTACGACTCTGTTGAGAATGCTAAAAAATTTGAGCCAAAGTACAGGCTAATCAGGGTAATCACCTGTTCATATAACTGCTCTTGTCTAATTGTTTTGGGAATATTTGTGATTATAGTGGCACTGCTAGGGTAATTTATGAGTTTATGCTTTTCTAATAGTAGTAACTGCTAGCTGCATTATGTAATGAGTTCTCCTGGTTTTGCATCAATTGAAATGTAAACCTATTTCATTTTGTTGCTCCATTTTTTCAAACTTGGCAATGTGGCTTCAGTCTTCATGTATACACAGTAGCCTTACCATTCTCTACGGCTTTGATAGTGCCTTACCATTCTCTACGGCTTTGATAGTTTTATGCACTTCTGATGATGATTTTGCAGTCATTGTAGATATTATAGTAAATATAGACTTGCATGTTCCTTCTAAAAGATAATCTTTCATTTTATTCCCATTATCTCTATTTTAGACCGTACTTTCTGCTTTCTTTATTTGTTAGAAATGATTAAATTTTGACTAATTATTTTATAGCATCTAAGATTTTTAGAAATAACAACGTTAACTGTGAGGCAGCAAGTTCCATAGAGCCCATATTTTTTCGTCTTTCAAACTCTAAAATTCTTTTCCTCCTAGCATGCTTCTTGGGGAAAAAACGTAGGTATTTTCAATTCGAGTCCTGTTACTTTCTTTTGCCTACTTCATAGCCTATTGCTGGTCGTTTAAAAAACAGAACTCTATTAAACATAACAGATTACAATTTTCACTCCCATGTAATCTTACATAAATTCTAAAGTTGTCATTTCACCTTTTTGTAAGTTGAAAATGAAGAGTGATCATGGAAGTGAACAGGTGTTTCTATTCCTTTATATCTGACAATATGCTAATTTTTTGAATTCAGAATGGTTTGGATACCAAGATTGAGAAGTCCAGAAAACAGATGAAAGAAAGGAAGAACAGAGCCAAGAAGATCCGCGGTGTCAAGAAGGTATTCTATCTATTTTCGAGCACGAACACACCTTTTGCTTATCTCTCCATTGATCCTATGTAACATTAAAAACATTGTTTTATGCAAGTAAATGATTGTTGTTTAGAGTAGGTCTAATGTGAAAATTTTCATGTATGAAAATCTATAAAATTATCCTAAATCAACCATTTACACCCTAAAAACTAAATAATGAACCCTAAATTATGACCTATTCGGGCCGGGTGAACCATGAACCACTCAATTTTGTCTTACCTTCACCAATTACAGAATTTGGTTGTAAATTAAAATTTTTTCATGTATGAAAATTTTCATACTAGACTTTGTCTGTTTAAAGTTGAGTAGATATGTTCAACTCTCTAAATTATGTTCTTGCTTTACTGTGCAGACAAAAGCTGGAGATGCTGCCAAGGCTGGGAAGAAGAAATAAGATTGTTAGAATTTTGTTGTTTTTAATTTTGGTTTTGCAATCTTGGGAGATTATCATGACTTTTTAGTTAAGGAAATCGACAAATTTTTGTGATTGTGTTACAAACTGAGCCTGTTTATCACATGCCCGTATGTGAGATTATTATATCTACCATCTAAATTGCCTCTCAACATACAATACTTTGCTTACTCTTTTGTAATTTTGTTTTATGCTTTCCATGTGCTGATAAACAAAATTGTCTATTTCGGTTTTTTTGTTGCGTTTTGTGGTTTGATTCGAAAATTGTGGTTAATGAGTATATTTATCAATGTATTTGTGTTGTTTCTGTTTTGATTATTTATTTACAGAATTAAAATGAGCCTTTGATATAATTATGGAATCGAGTGTTTATGATATATATTTGTATTTATGTTAAATGTGTTTGAGATATTCGTAGCTTTAAAATAAAAGAAAATGTTTTAGTAAAAATGTAATTTATACAATAAATTGATTGTTGTATGTAGCTTTAAAATAAAAGAAAATGTTTTAGTAAAAATGTAATTTATACAATAAATTGATTGTTGAATGTAGCTTTAAAATAAAAGAAAATGTTTTAGTAAAAATGTAATTTATACAATAAATTGATTGTTGTATGAAGCGGTGTTTTAGTAAAAATGTAATTTATACAATAAAACTGTCTGAGTACTTCGGTGGTAATTTCGTGATAGGATTGGAGATAAAATTGATTCGGTGGTGTTTTCGTGATAGAATTGGCGATAAAATTGATTTGAGTACCGGTGGGTGGAATACTTTGGTGGTGTTTTCGTGATAGGATTGGCGATAAAATTGATTTGAGTACCGGTGGGTGGATAAAATTGATTGAGTACTGGGTGGTTTAACCGATTGAGTCCAGTTAATCTCTATTAACGGTTGATCTCTATTAATATAAAACAAAATATCTATTCAACCGAATTTATAATCCTATTAACATTTTTTTTTTAATGTTTCAACCTTAAAGTCACTGCTTCCTGAATTTAAGGTACAAAAAATAGGAAGCAGTGACTTTAAGGTAGAAATGCAACTTTTTTGTGACTCTCAGGTACAAAGTGTAATTTTTTTTTCAAACAAAGTACAATTTTTTTTGTACCTTAGAATCACTAAATAAATTGAGTCACTAATTCAAAAAAAAATTGATTGAACCGAGTCACTATTTCCTATTTTTTGTACCTTAGAGTCATTAATTCAAAAATAAATTGATTGAACCGAAAAATCTATAATTTTATTGGAAAAATATATGTATACAATAAATTGTAGAATTATTTTTTATGATAATACTTTTTTATAATTTTATTGGAAAACATAAAGTTAAGTTATAAATATATGATATTTGTTCTATCGTTATAGACTTTCATTATATGTTTTGCACGTGGGATAGAAGATGGGTTAACACACTGCCTCATTCTATATTCTATATGCATTCTATTCTCTTTAGGGTTAATACAAGGCTCCTCATTCTATATGCTTTTTAAGGTGGGAACGTGGGAAAGAAGATGTGTCAACACATTGCCTCATTCTATATGCTCTCAAAATTTCAAGACTATCATCTATTCTTTAAGGTGGAACAAAGACTCTCATTATATGCTCTGCATGTGGCCAAAAAAAAAGGCTTATAAAACAAAATATTTGTTCAACTGAATTTATAATCCTATTAATATTTTTTTTAAATATTTCCTATATTTAAAAAAATAAATTGATTGAACCGATTTTTTCGGTGGTTTTTTCCGGATAGAACTTGTTTGTGTAAAATATATGTATACAATAAATTGTAGAATTATCTTTTATGATACTAGTATTTTCTGTAATTTTATTGGAAAAAATAAAGTTAAGTTATAGATATGTGGTATTTGTTCTATCGTTATAGGCTTTCATTATATGCTCTGCACGTGGGAAAAAAAATAGGGTCAACCCACTGCCTCATTCTATATGCTCTCTAAGGTGGGAACGAAGGCTCACTGCCTCATTCTATATGTTCTCTAAGGTGGGAACGAGGACTCTCATTATATGCTCTGCATGTGGCCAAGAAGAAGGTTCTCATTATATCACTATCTCATTCTAAATTCTCTCTATCTCACTATCTCATTCTAAATTCTCTCTATATGCACTCGTGGTTCTGTTGATGAAATTTGAAAGCATTTATGATAAAATATTTTTTTACGGGCAATTGAAAATTTTATATGCTCTCGTTCCTCCTATAGGTACCCATTTATTTGGTCATGGTTCCGTTGAATTTTGAAACATATTACGACGTCGATGAAATTTGAAACATTTTACGGGCAATTGAAATGTATGAGTGAAATCGCAGGTGGGCCTTCTGGTTGAGCAATTGAAAAGTGTGAGTGATTGTAGGTGGACAAGAAGGGTAATAAATTTTGCAAGTAGTTATGGATGGTGACTTAGTGCAAGAGTTCTTTGGGCGTTGGGGATATTTGTGAAATTGAAGCTTCCTGAATTGTTTTGATTTGAGTATAATAAAAGAGAGTGGATTTGAGTGAAAACGACGTAGTACAAGTACAAGGTGGTGATGAGGTGGTGTAGGGGTGGTTGCATTGGAATAGTTATGAAATTGAAATTATATTTTTAGTTCCGTTTCCTTGTATCTTCAAGTTGTTTATTTGCATTTCTTTTTACTCTATTTGTAGTTTTTTAGTGTGTTTATCTTTATCATTTTTTAATATATCATGTTCCTTAATTAATAACATTTCTTGTTTCAAAAAAGAATTCTAAACTATATTATAAATAGAGTTCATAAGTAAAGAGGCTCGAATAAGACGAGCAGAAGAAATTTCTCAAAAAGATTTTTAATAGATGAAGTTTTCTTTAGAGAGTTTTAGGGGAATAGTGCATTTGCAAACACTTTTTAAATTGTGTGCAACATTTAAAAAAAAAAGATGTTTCTAAATCATTCTATTGAATTTACAAAGACACGCCTTTAGTGTATGAATTTGATCACCACGTTCTTATTTTTTAATTTTGTAAATAAATTGATTCGTGTATTTTTTATTTTATTTGAATCTTATCCCAATATTTTGAAAAGATTTTTTTTCAAATTTTTAAAGTTTTTTTTTTTTTTGGTTTACTGATTTAAAAAATGAATAAAAATTAAATGACATTAAAATGGCATTCCTTTTTTTTAATAAAAAAATTCAACCATCAAAATCTGCAACAATACTGAATACACATTAAAATTGTGGTATATTGAACCTTTTCCGAATGAAGAGTAATACATGTCGTGTAATTAGTGTAAATTATATCCTATAACTAGTATAGAGTCTGCGTGTCACATCGATAAAAAAAAAGTCAATATTAACAATTATATTATAAATAATTTAAAAAATTAATATGTATATTGTAAATACACAAAATATAGATAATACATTGTAAAATTATGTTTAGATTAAAAAAAAGTAATACTCCCTCCGTCCCATAATTATTATCCGGTTCTTGTGTCAAAAAAAACTTTAAAGAGGAAGAATTCAAAAAAAAATTTTTATAAAATTGTTAAAATATAAAAAAAAAAAGATATTTAAATCATAAATTATTAAAAAGTAGTGGAAAAAAGTGTTAAAGTGAATCTTGCCATCTTTTTGTAAAACATGGATAATTTAATTGGTGTAATTTATGCGTATAAAATGTATCATTCTCAATGAAGGATGTTTATATTGATTCATCCAACTTAGAAAACTTTTCATTTCAAAACAATAGTAGGATCCAAAAAGGAATCAATCCCCATTTAAAAACATCGATCGTTCAAATATTTATCAAAAAAAATAGAATCACCTTCATCCAAATATAAAAATTAGATGTGGGATATAGATGAACTAGAAGAAAACATCTCAGATCCAAAACAAAATAAAGAATTTCCCACATTAATAATAGATGGTAATTGGAGGAGTATTGAATTAAGAATTTTTTTTTAAAACAACACATTATAAGAATTCATTCAATTTATATTTCTATTTAAAAAAATTGATTTTTTTAAAACTATTAAAATTAATGATATTTAATGCTCATTAATTATTAACTCATCTCATTATATAATGATGACACTTTGATACATATTTTCTAAAAATCCGACGCATTAACAAAATGAATGAGAATTTATGTTTCTACTTAAAAAAAAATAAAAAAAAAATCTCTATTAATATACAGTGAGGTTTAATAAATTTGGAAAAATCAGAGCCAATTGACTTAAACTATAATCGATTCTCCGTATTTGACCACATAGTAATAATTAATAAATTTGAAAAAAAAAACATTGCCATCAATAGATGAGTTACTCATCTCATTATATAATGATGACACTTTGATACATATTTTCTAAAAATCCGACGCATTAACAAAATGAATGAGAAGACGACACATAAAAAAAATCTTTATTAATATACAGTGAGGTTGAATAAATTTGTAAAAATCCGAGCCAATTGACTTAAACATAAATTGTATTTGACACATAGTAATATAATAAATTTTAGTAATTAGGAGGAGTATTTTTAATTAGGAGGAGTAAGTGTTGATTGGTGTTATAATCTATACCATCTAATATATGAAACCATAAGTTTTTTTTTTTTTCATTTAATAAAAATATTATATGCGCGTCATATTTAAAGATGCATTTACTGTACAGATGGGCCAAAGGATCTCATTCGAAATGAATGGCCCAATTACTTTTAGCCCAAATATATGGGCCGGCAAACTAGGGCTTCATAGGTATATAAACTTTTTTAAGAACCAGAAACCCTATTTAGTAATACGCGAAACCTTTCTGGAGTCGTTGACACTCAGCCGCTATAAGAAATCTAGCCGTCTAGCCATGGTATCGATCTCTCTTTGCTTTTAGTTGTTTCTCTGTAAATCTCACTTCTAATTTATGGTTTGATTGATGTAATCGGTGAAATTTGTTCGATTTGCAGTCGCTGGTAGCAAATGAGGAGTTTCAACACATTCTGCGTGTGCAGAACACGAACGTTGATGGCAAGCAGAAGATCATGTTCGCTATGACCTCCATTAAGGGTATTGGTCGCCGTTTCGCCAACATCGTCTGTAAGAAGGCCGACGTAGACATGAACAAGAGGTACTTTTTCTACTAGGAGGAACGGTTTATTAGTATTTATTTTCTCTGATCTGGTTGTATCTAATATTGTGTGATACCTTTTTTTTCCTACTATTATATATTGATTGAATTATTGTTCTTGTTTACACTGTTTGTTTTGCTCATTTAATTTCTAATTGAATATGGATTAGCGTATTGAGTGTTCCATGTGGCTGAGTTATGTTTATTTCGTATATATGGATGAAATTGATCCTTTCATTGTTTGTTTTTCAATTTGGATACCTAATATTCATAATAGTCAAACTCTAGGGTTAACAACTTTCATATTATGAAACTTATTGGAAAAATGTGTTGGAATGGGTGAAATGAATCAAATAATCCAAGTTCATTGTATTCATGGGAGACCAACTCTTCATAATATTCATAGTTAATCTCCTTTCGCTCCCTAAAATGCTTTAAAAGGAATATGGTGCATTTTTTATATTGCACATTCTATGAAGTTCTATCCAACACCGGTTTGGAAAAAATTGAAGAGTATGTAATAATGTTATTTTAGTTTATTTGCATAATACAATGATTTGAATTATCTGATAAGTTTATACATAGTGTTGTATTTTCAACTTTTTAAACATGTTATGTGCTCGGAAAGCATCTGGTTTCTTCTAATAATTGCTTAGGTTCATTAATTTTGTGCTTTGCCATTTTTACGTTGGATTAATTAATTATTAATCACTTGGTGAATTTGCCTCTCTAGTGGGTTGATTTGAAGATCCAAAACCCTATCAGTGATACATAATCTTAAATTAATTTGGCCATAGTAACTTTTGTCAGATGGATAAGGATGAATTTGACTTCCATGTTACTCTCTAAAGAATGTTCTATTTTTATAGGTTTCTAAAGCTGTAGTTAAGAAAATGTTAGTGTTTGCTCTCTCATATTCGTGTGAAACAAGCTATACATGTAACACTGTTTTAAATCTTTTCTCTGCCATCATCATTCTGCACCAAATAGTTGTTTCATGTTTGGATTTCTTATATCTAGGACTGTTGTATCTCTCATTAGTTTGGATTCTGCACTAAATGGTTGTTTTCTTGTGTGGATAGCTTATATCCAGGACTCTTGTATCACTCGATAGTTTGTGTTAAAAATCGCTAATTAATTAAAATTTTAACAGGGCTGGTGAGCTTTCTTCTGCTGAGATTGACAACCTGATGACGATCGTGGCCAATCCTCGTCAGTTCAAAATCCCAGATTGGTTTCTTAACAGGAAGAAAGATTATAAGGATGGAAAGTTCTCTCAAGTTACATCCAATGCTTTGGACATGAAACTTAGGGATGATCTCGAGCGTTTGAAGAAGATCAGGTTTGATTCTGCAAATTCCTACAATCTATCACAACTTCTGTTCCATCTAATGTATTGAATATTTGATTTTATTCATCTTTTTGTAGGAACCACCGTGGTCTCCGACACTATTGGGGTCTGCGTGTACGTGGGCAGCACACCAAGACTACCGGTCGCAGGGGAAAGACTGTTGGTGTCTCAAAGAAGCGTTAAGCCACTTTTTTTTCTCTATATTATATATCTTATGGCTATCTCGTTTTAGGTTTCCCTTTTAGTTAATGTATCACAGATATGTGATTTGATGAAATTGTTGAATTTAAGATTTTTGGATCTTTCCAAGTTTTGTTACGATTTTGATTGTTTTTGTGCTGGATTTAATATCATGTTATTGCAAACAACCTATTTGGGATGTTTGAGTTCATTTCCAGTGTTTCTACGTCGAGGATGCATTTCCATTATCACTGTTTTTGAATTGCCAATATTTTTATATCAATTTTGTTACTCTTTTGAAGTCATATTTGAAAATTGTGAGGCTTAAAATTAGGTTCATGATCTGTTTTCGAACACTACAAATGTTTCAACACATTTTGTATTTGACAAAGTCTAGTATGAAAATTTTTATATATGAATTTTTTTAAATTTACAATCAAAAATTTTAATTGGAGAAGGTAAGATAAAATTGAGTGATTCATGATTTACTCGGTCCAAGAGGTTCATGGTTCACCCGATCCGAATAAGTCATAATTTAGAATTGATTATTTGATGTTTATGGTGTAGATGGTTGATTTAGTACAATTTTATAAATTTTCATACATAAAATTTTTTTCACACCAGACCTGCACTTTGTATTTTTTGGTTTGAAAACTCATTGTCCTTTGGTTTATGAAGTTTAAATTAGCTTAGAAAATCAATTTCTTTTAGGTGCTCAATTCGAGAGTATTTGAAAACAAATCCTTCTGATAAGGTTTCGGTCAAATACGTGTCACAAAACTATGTATACAGTTTGAAGCTCGAGTAAAAGATTTAATAAAATGGAGGCAAAAGTATTATGTGCGCAATGTTATGTTAATTTTGTTTGACACACACTTACATGATACAGTCTCACGATGAGACGTAATATAAATTGAGCATTGACGCGTTAATACTTTGAGAGAGATGTATGTAATTTATATTAAATTGTTTGTATTAGGTTATACCCCGTCTTATGCATGAGACCGTCTAATATGATTTTTTGTCATTTTGTTTATATTTCAAACAAGCTGAATTAATGCATGGTTAAATTTGAAGTTCGGATAAGCAAAGCTAGAGTTTTAACATGTTTATTAACGTACACATAAAATTCAATAACTTATTTCCTACGATTAAATTCATCGTTCTGTAAAAAAAACATGCATGCATCGATTGTATCGTATCAATTTAACTTGATCAAATTATGTACAACTGTTCAAATTGTATTTCATCGATAACAATTAGATAACGTTGATTGATGTGGTTAATATAATCCAAAAATTAATAAGTAAAAAACTCCATTCTGACTATAGAAAATACTACTGTCACATTCTTCATATTAAAGCCCAAAACGTCGATACCACGTACCACCAAAAACAAGGTGTTTATGAAGTACCCATATATAGCAAAAGGTGCGCATATGCATTACACATATATATATACAAAATGTTCCATCCATCCCCACCGAAAACTTCACTTCTCCATGTTAAACCTCGCCGCGTCGCCAGATCCTCTCTGTTCCTAATCTCCGCATAGATCACCCCCTCTGCATCTTCCCTCGTCGCCGGTTTATCACTAGTTAATTTCTCCGTGGCGTCCTGCGAATCAACACATCACATTTAAGCAATTACCGATCAAAATCGGAGTAAATTATATGAATGTATATCAAATTCAATCTCCATGGAATTCGCAGATCGGAAAATTTTACAGCCAAGATGTCTCCGAGCTTGGCCTTCTTGCTATCGTCCTCTGTAATCCGGTTGTACGCCGCCGCTGACTGCACTTCTGCTCCGACGCCGCCGGGGACCACGTGGCCGAGTCCGGTGGCCCGAACTTCTGCCGCCTGTATCGCGGCGGCGTCGCCTTCATCAACCGCCTTATCCCCCGCGGAAATGGCCGCCGCCTCCAGCGCTTCTCCGATTGTAACGGCGTCGGATTCCGCCGCTAATGTCAGATCTGCCATTTTATCATCCACCGGTTGACAATACTGTCCGATCACCTGCAATTAATCGCAGATCTACGTTTTACTGCAACGGTTATAGCGAAAATTTCAACCAATTGAACAAAACAGAAAGCTAATTGCCGACTAATTCAACAAAATAGAGAGCTAATTTACAAAAAGTTCAACGAATTGAACATAACAGAGAGATTATTTTCAACAAATTGAACAAAACGTAGAGCTAAATTTCGACGAATTGAACAAAATAGAGATCTAATTTTAAAAATTTTTTTAAATGAATTGAACAAAACAGAGAGCTAATTAAACAATTACTTGTCCACCAATTGATTCGGTGACCATTCTGTAACCGCGACGCCGAGATCTCTGACGACGGCGGTCATGTCGCCGTGTCCGACGAAGCCGCGCTGCTCATTGATATCGGCGGCGGATTGCACGAGAGCGGTAGGAGCGCCCATGGGAGTATTGCCGACGACGGCGGCTTCCGCCGCCTGCAGAATGGCGGCATCCTGTGGAGCTACCGGTTCGGAAGCTAATTCGCCGGAGACATTGAAGACGTCACCGTATTTGATCGGCTCCGACGGCCTCTGTGGCTGTTGTTGACTCATTATTTGCAGAGAATGACGCAATTGGGTTTTAGGTTGATATGGAGGTGTTGAGGGTTTTAGGAATTAAATAGTTGAGGCGGGGAAAGAGGGGAAGCGGTGAGTGGCGTAAAGAGTCCACATGGGTAAGACAAGAAACGTACACTTGGACCAAAAGCAACTTTTGCTTGACTCGTGATAACAGTCTAGTTTGAGAATTTTTATACTGGACTTTATCTTTTATTTTTTGAGGGGAGAGGTGAAAATATTCCTCAATTCGAGTTCATGATAAATTCTATCTTTTTATATTATATACTTTATCTTTGGATTTAATTTTAATTTGTGGGAATTCGAATTGAACTCTATTTTTTAGGTTAGATAAGCGTTGTGTTGGAATATTTAACAAAACAAATGGGTAAAATTTAGTTAAAATAATTTGAAATCATAAAAAAAAACACATTAGCTTGAGAGTATAATTTTATGATTGAATCTTGAATGATGCAGCGACATATCACTTGCCCCTAAACTCAATTTGTTCCTCTATTAAGCTTCACGTCTTTAAGAACAATGAACTTTTAAGATATAACGCTAAATTACATTGCTTCCGAAAGCCACGAGAAGCAGTTCCTTCGAATTTTTTATAGCTAGAACCCCTTATATAATGAATGAGAAAAAATCGCAAATGATCTTGTAAAATTGCTCGAACCCATAAATGGTCCTGTAAGTTTTAATGTTATCAATTTTGGTTCTTTTAGTTTCAAATTTTAGTCATTTTCGCTGAATAATTTAAAATTTGATCGGAAAATGACCTAACTTTTTATTCCGATCACGTCGACGGTCGCCATCACTCTCATTTGAACTGTCTTTCATCAAAAAAGAAAAATCATCAATCAATTTCATGTTTTGATTACACCTCCCTTGTGGCAATTTCAAAATCACGAATTTTATTCATTATCGTGACTAATTTCGAGTGATTTACGTTGAGGGGAGAATCAAAATTTATATTGTTATCTTCCTCTCACTGAACCCATCATTTCAATATTTTTCTCATTATTTTGTATACTACATCATATTTTTGGTCAAATTTTTCAATTTTTCGGCGAAAAGAACTATAATTAAAATCAAAAGGACCAAATTTGATTTAAAAATAATAATTTACAGGATCATTTGTGGATTCGGACAAAATTACAAGATTATTTGTGATTTTTTTCTCTATAATGACTCTTTATGAAAACACGAATGAGATGAGAGGAGATGAAAACTCATGTGTTAATTTTAGGGAGGAGCATTATCGTGGAGCTTGCGCACCCACTACGCGACGAACTCAAAACACGAAAAAATTGAGCGATGGAACCCAAATAAAATTTAGTTCAAAGATGTCCACTTAACATTTTAATTTAATTAAACTCTCTAAAACTTATTTAAAATGAATCAAGTCATTTTCTATTTGGGTCAAACCCCCAACACACCGTGTATTTTATAATATATTTTTTTAATATATAATTTATTATATAGTGATATACAATTTATTTATATTAAAATGTGCAACTTATTTTACGAACACAAATTTTACATTTAAGTATAAATAAATTGTATATTTCAATTCGATAAATTATATATTTTAAAAATACAATATAAAATGCGGTGCACCTATTTTAAAAAAAAAAAAAAAGTTACACATTTGTCTTGGATAATCATTTGAAATTTAATGTTTTCAAAATATTCTTGAAATTAAATTTTGTATAAGCTCATACTTATGACAAGTGTAAGTTTCCCATCCTTCACACGTTGAATCTTCACGGCAACCATGCACTCACCGCTTCCCACCTCATCTATATAATTCCCTTAAACCCTACCCACCCCCAAAATCAAAACCCAGTGACTTTATTCTCATTCCTTCTGCAAATAATGAGTCAACAACAGCCACAAAGGCCGCCGGAGCCGATCAAATACGGCGACGTATTCAAGGTCTCCGGCAAATTAGCTTCGGAGCCGGTAGCTCCGCAGGACGCCGCCGCACTACAGGCGGCGGAAGCCTCCGTCCTCGGCAACACTCCCAAGGGCGCTCCTGCGTCACTCGTGAAATCCGCCGCCGATTTCAATGAGAATCGCGGCGCCGTCGGCCATGACGACATGAACGACGTCGTAAGAGATCGTGGCGTCACTATTGCCGAATCGGAAGTAGGCGGCTACCGTATGGTCACCGAATCAATTGGTGGACAAGTAATTAACTTATTAACTCTGTTTTTTTTTTTCAATTCGTTAAAAAATTCTCTGTAACCGTCGCCGGAAAACGTAGATCTATCTTTAATTGCAGGTGACCGTACAGTTTGTTCAATTTATTGAAAATGTCGCTGCAAGTGTTAATTAGCTCTCTATTTTGTTCAATTCATCGAAAATTTCACTGCAAGTGTTAATTAGCTCTCTATTTTGTTGAATTCGTTGAAAATATCTCTATAACCGTCGCGATAAAACGTAGATCTGTAGAGTTTGTTGAATTCATTGAAAATCTGTTTCATTCAATTCATAAAAATTTCCACTACAAGTATTAATTAGCTCTCTGTAAGGTTCAATTTGTTGAAAATTTCTCTAACCGTTGCCGTAAAACGTAGATATATGATTAATTGCGGGTGATCGGACTGTCAGTTCAATTTATTGAAATTTCCACTACGAACTATTAATTAGCGCTCTATTTTGTTCAATTCATTGAAAATTTGTATTAATAGCTCGTATTTTGTTCAATTCACTGAAAATTTCACTACAAGTATTTCATAGCTCTCTGTTTTGTTCAATTCATTGAAAATTTCTCTGTAATCGTTGCTGTAAAGCGAAATCTGTGGTTAATTGCAGGTGATCGGACAGATTGGTCAACCGGTGGACGAGAAAACGGTAGATCCGACATCGGCGGCGGAACCCGACGCCATTACGATCGGAGAAGCACTGGAAGCTACGGCCATAAACGCAGGGCATAAGGCGGTTGATGAAGGTGACGCCGCCGCGATAGAGGCGGCGGAAGTTCGGGCCACCGGGCTCGGACCTATTCAAAGTCTTTTCTTTCCACATTGTAGCCCCTTATAGTTATAGTGCGCGTACTTTTCCCAACGGGAGGTGATCTGATCGAGTTGCAGCTCTGGAGTTATCCTTTAGCCAAGGAGCAAAGCCACTTTCTTGAAACCGATGGGGGCATTCCTAGCTTTCTGTTAAGTTAAATAGAAGATCTGTTTCACCCTTTGCCTTAGAAAGAGTTCACCCTACTTGAAAAAGGTTGATGCGATGTATTCCACCAGTTGACTGAAGACTTGATTATTGGTATATCGATCGGTCCAGCACGGATTGAAATAGGAGCCAGTTCCCTTTCTCCTTTGAAACTTGGTGAAGTCGGAAGGTACTTCCAAAGGATGGTAGGATTTATCAGATTAGAATTCAAGTAGACCTCTCCGGATAGTCCAATTACGGCCATGTGGTTCGCGGCGGCGTCGGGGCGGAAGCGCAGTCAGCCGCGGCGTACAACCGGAATATAGTGGACGAGAGCGAGAAGATCAAGCTTGGAGACGTCTTGACTGTAAAACCTCCATTGAATTTGATGTTCATATATGTTGCTCCGATTTGGATCCGGTCAATTATTGCCTACGTGTAATGTGCTGATTTGCAGGACGCCACGGCGAAACTGACTAGTGATAAGCCGGCGACGGCGGAAGATGCGGAGGGGTAATCTATGCGGAGATTAGGAACAGAGAGAATACGGCGACGCGCGCCGGCGGCGTGGCTGCCACGGTGGCGGCGGCGGCGAGGATTAACCAAGAGAAGTGAAGTTTTTGGTGGGGATGGATATGGACGATGAACATTTTGTATGTGTATATATATGCATAGTGTATCATTATATGACTATGTGCACCCAGCACATTGTACATGTGGTATCGATGTTTTTAGCTGTAATGTGAAGAATATGATATTTTCTATGGCGAGATATATAAATGAAAATTTCATGACGGAATCTTGAGATTAGTTTACTTATTGATTTTTTGGATAATATTAACCACACCAATCAAGTTATTATCGAGAAACGTAATACATGTAGGCTACATGTTCAAAGTTTGAACTTTTACATGAAATATTTGGGTATCCATTTTCATGGAGACGGTCGAAGTGCACGGCGTTTCTTATGTCCCTCGTACTCAAAATCCCGGCGTTTCTTATGCCCCTCATACTCAAAATCGGTAAATATTTGATTTATTTTCATGGTTTTGATTCAAGTTTGCTAGTTCCTTAATGTTCATCCCTCACGCTAAAATTGCAAGGAAATAAAGATCATTTTTATTTTGGGTTGAAGATTTGGTACGAAAGGGATTTATGTAATTTCCTTATTGTATCTTCTTCTGTCAAAAAAAAAAAAAACTTCACATTTCATCTTTCAATATGAATTATGAACCGGAGATCGTGTCGATTCAATTTGATTTGATGATTAGGGATGAGCATTATTCAGTAAAATTTGAAAAAATCGAGCTAAATCGAATCGAAATATAAATTCGATTCGATTGCAATTATCAATTTTAAGATTTTTTTTAGTTTTCGGTTTAGACTTTGATTTTAAGGTATAATTATCAAAAAATAAAAAATCTCGAACCCTAAAAAAAGCAATATTTTTATGGTTAAAGTATTGTACATCAGTATGAGTTGAGCTATCAATATTAGTTGGTGAAAGCGGATTATCATTTGGACATTGACCCCTTTTTAACACTTTGGGAGGGGTGGGTGTGATTTTTTTTAAAGCGGTCTGAATGCGCTTTAGACTGTTTTAGTTGAGCTGTCAAAACGCCTCTTAGTGGTTGGGCCAATATGAATTTTTTGTCAGTTTATTATATTATATATATATATATAATGCTATCTAAAGTTTATTTATTTATTTTCAAACTGAAATAATACACTACATATACACAATATATGTTGATTGTTAAATTGTGTAGTAAAGCAATACTATTGGACCTTGTATTGTGTTATCTAATTTTTGAATTATTGTTGTAAAAAATGGATATGTGCTTTAAAAATAATTTAATTAAAATGTAAAATAATTTTGGTTTTATCAATTTTTTATCGAAATCGAACCAAAAAATTTGATGATCGATTTTGTAGCCAAACGGCCCGGTTCGATTTCAGTTTATTACTGTAAATATTTCGATTTATTTTTATTTTGCTATTTTGATTCAATTTGGGAACCGAATAGCCGAATGTTCATCCTTACTGATGTACTAAAATTGCAAGGAAATAAGATCATGTTTATAATGAGATGGTTATAATTAAATAACATATGACATCTTTTAATTGAATTTAATATAATCGAAAATTTTTTGCCATCATCACCAGGACTCCATGATTTTTATTCGAATTTTTTAAATAACGTAAATGGAAAATGATTCATAATTAATTTTATCCAACTTTATCACCCAAAGAAAAAATTTGTATGTATGGTTAGAGATTTGAATGAGATAAAGATGTAAATTGAAAAAGAAGATGTTTAATAAAAACATTTGTGATAGGTATCGTTAGAGATGGAGAAAATTTAGATAGGTAAAAATAGGATACAAAAATATTTTTACTAGATATAGAAAAAATTTTTGATATACTGAGTGAGTGATATTTTTTAAAAGATAAACGAAATTTTCTATATTTTTAAAATAAATTATCGTTATAGGCATGAAATTTTTGAATTTAAAATCGATATTTTACTATAGGGATGGTTAAGTGCGGTATCATGATGGTATTCCGATATTTCCTCCACCCCTAATTATAATCCATCTAGGATCAGAATCACGTTTATAAATAAGATGGTATAATTAATCTCGGATCCCGTAAAAAAAAGTCGGATCCAATAATTTACACGGGTTAAACGTATTGTACATCAGTATGAGTTGAGCTATCAATATTAGTTGAAATTTCAAAATGGAATTTTTATTTGGTAAACCCACCCCCCCGAAGCCCCACCATATTTAGAGGGTGGGTTGGGTAAAATATTTCTAAGCCTATTTGAAAGCGGTCTGAAATGAGCCGCTTTAGACTGTGGGTTATTAGTTGAGCTGTCAAAACGGGCTTAGTCCGTTGGGCTAACCCCGCCATCATAATTAAAGGGTGTGTTGGGCCAAGTTTTTCTAAGCCCATTTGGAAGTGAACTGTAACGAGGCTGACCCGTTTGGGCCGTGGGCTTAAGAGGGTTGGGATAAACTCTATATGATACAAAATAACCATTTACTTTGGGTCAGTTTGCTTGCTCATGTCTTAATCGGTCAGATTAAAAGGCCCAGCATTAATTGGGCCTGAATGTTAATAATTCTGATGTATTAAATTGTTTGGTTCAATATTTGAAGGTCTATTATAACACTTTATTATTTCATATTTGTTGTTTGGTTGGATCATATTATGTGATATTATAACATAAAAAGACCAAAATGTCCTTTTGAAATAGATCGAATTTTGATGATTCATCCACATCTGTGAAGCGATTTCAAGAGATATACTCCCACCTCAACAACTACTTCCAGGTTGCAAACTGAAATACACCATCGTCACTGGCATTCAAGTCTTGTAAAATAATTGATAGAAACATGGGTAATGTGAAGAGATAATGTTTGATAGATCGATTAGTGTTTTCGTAGATTTGATGCTCACGCGGTCCTACCAGATCGAGCTTCATCTGTAAAAAAAAAAAAAAAGATGTAGATTAGTACACCATGAATGTTATATATATTACAAGAACCCTAAAATAATTGATAGAACTTTGGGATTTGGAAGAGAAATTGTTTGATGTTGCGCTTAGTGTATTCCGACCTAATTGAAGTTCACAACGGTACTATCGGATCGGCGATTCCTCCGGGTTGCAATTTGTAAAAAAAAACGCAGATTAGTACACCATCGTACAAATATACAAGATATGTAAAATAATTGATAGAACAAAAGGATTTGGAAGAGAAATTGTTTGATGAATCGAACCTCCTCGAAATAGGAGGATGAAGGAATACTCTAGAATGGAGGCGGAAAATTTTGCTAGGGCTCGGATTTTCACCACGCGTTAAGGATATATATAAGGGAGGGGCAAAAGAATCATTTCCCATTTAATTAGACGCATACCAAATAATGCAAGTGGAATTTGATTATAGATCGAACCTCCTGAACTTTGATTCCCCATCTACCGATATTAAATGGAACGCTGGTAGTGGTTATTAAGCTAGATAATCTTAAGCCGCCAACTTGGAACCAAACAACTTAATATGGGTTAAGATGGGATAGGCCCAATAATCGCTTCTAATATGATCCAATTTTACCAATCAAACGCAGCCTTTGCAAATAAAAGATCAAAACATGATTTGAAATTATTTATTTTGAAAATAAAAGGTCCATGTTGTTTGTATTCTTGAATTTACATGATTAATGGAAATCAGAGATCTATGTTGTTTGAACTCTTGAATTTATGCTATTAAATAATCATTATCCAGTTTAATTGATTTCTGTTGATTCACGATTTGATCAAATTTAATTTACTTTGAATATAAATAATCGTGTAAACATTTTCAATTATCAATCAATTCACGAATGTTTATAACCTCACTTAGAACCATCTTCTCCATTATTACTCTAATTTAGATTCGAAAATAAAGAACTGGTCTTGGGAAGAAGGATGAGCAGTTGAAGGAAAAAAACAATGGTGGTGGTGCCGTCGAGGGGATTTATCACCTCTCATGTCGCCACTGGTGTTGGGCTCTGCCACTCAAGCTTTTTATTTTTCCTGGCAGCGCAACTATGACTTTCGCCACTTTCATCCGATCTGCCACCGTTTGCACCACGTACATGTGAAAGTACAGTTCTAAGGCTAATTTAGAAATTGCACATCATATCCCTATTGAAAATAACATATCACACATATTTTAATTGAATTTAATATAAACTATAATTCTAGTTTTTTGCCTCATCACCAGGACTCCATGATTTTTATTTTTATTTTATTAAATAACGTAAATGGATAATAAGATTAGATAATTAATTCTTATCCAACTTTATCACCCAAAAAAAACCAACCTCATGGTATGTTTGGTTAGAGATGGTGGTGAATGAGATAAAGATGTAAATTGAAAAAGAAGATGTTTAATAAAAAATAAGTTTGTGTTAGGTATGGTTAGAGATGGAGAAACATGAGTAGATAAAGAAAAATAGGATGACAAATTATTCTATTTTTTACTAGTTCGTGTGGTGTAAGAAAAATATAAGAGAAAATGAGTGAGTGAAAGAAAAATATTAAAAGATAATGAATGAATGATGTGGTTATATAGGGTTGGTTAAAATAAATGTGTAGGTGCATTATAGGCATGAATGTGTATTTGAATTTAAAATTGAATGTGCAAATCCAAAAGCGGATGAGATAGGGGATGGTTCCATCCCTATCTAGATGGAGTCATCCTTAAGATTGTATTTGGAAATGGATGATGTCATCCTGTAGGTCCCGAACGGGTTTTAGTGAGGCAGAAGTGTAGAGGGGAGAGGTGAATATACTTCTGAAACTTTTCGTGAGATCAGGTGTGAAAAACAAGTTTCGGGACGAGAGTGTAAAGTGAATCAAGATGGATCGTTATCTAACTTATCGATCGCTTGGCAGGAAGATCGATTCGGTGTCTATTTAAAAATATGGCGAATGTCGGAAGATAAGATTAACCCGTGTGAAAACTTTGAATTTTTTAGCCAATAAATTCTAAGTTTTCATTAAACCGAAATCGGATGACGGATTTCCACCTAAAATTTGATTAAACCGACGATCGGACGATTTTCGCTTGATATGAAAGATATGTATTTTTGGAATCTGATCCATACTTAGAATATGCATGTTATCTTTTAACAAATAGTAGTTTGCTGGTAGTGTAAAACATATAAGGCACACAAGATTTATAGTGGTTGGAACAATTTGTCCTACGTCCACTCTTCCCTATCAGCAGGTTCACCTACTAACTAATTGGACTTAGATTAATGTGTTAGTCCAATACAGTACAACAGATGTTTCAAGAGTTCTCACTCAATCAATCTCAAAAATCAGAACTAGAAACCCTAGTCTGAGATCTTGCTAAACAAACTTAACCTAACACTTGGTTTGGGTATAAGATTTGATTTGTTCCAACTGGAATTCTATCCTAGTTTCTGAGTAGCCTAAAGTTAAAGGATAAGAATTCTTGCTAAGAACTATGGGATGAACACTTAGAAATATTCTTGAGTTCTTGGAGTTCGTTGTGAGGAAATAGCTTGTGCTTGAGCTTTTTGGATTATTTCCGTAACCTTACTCTGAATGTTTGATCCTATATATAGGCACGAAATCAAACTAGCCGTTGGATAGCAATTCGAATTTCAGTCTATTTAAGGTAGGTATGTAGCTCTGATTAGAAGTGCTCAGAGGCGGCATGACCAAATGCATGCTTTGTTGTCCTTTCCAAGCCGTTTGACTCGAATAAACCATATTTTCACACAATCTCATGCTCGATTCAATTTTTCGGCGTGTCTTGTTATCATTGGCTATCAAGTACATAATTTTAGGTATACTTTTCTTGATTTATGTAGTTTTCTTAAGATTGACATTCTTCTTATCTCTTAATCGACTTATTATCGTCTTAGTAATAATAACTATGTAGTTGTTAACGTGTTTAAATGACAATTCCCAGGTTGACCGAATCGGAGATCGAATTTAAAATATCCTCATCAATTTTTTAAAAAATCATTCTATTATATTAAGACGGTCGAACTTACAAAATTTTAAAATGATTGTCTTAAATTTCATATTGGAAATAAACTCTTATGGTAATTCATTGGGGCGTAGGTCTTCATAAGGTCTTTGAATCTTAATCATTGATATTACATCGATTATCGATCTTAATATAACGATCTTCCTTATACATATTAAGTTCCCCCTCAATATGTGACATATCTAATACATCAGCTGTCTATACAACTCATTTTCTACAATTCATCTTATTCGATATCTAAGTCATCGGGTTTTTACTATGTATGTCCTGATGGTCCTATTACATCTATTTTGGAACTTCCATCAAAACTATAAATTTCCCAACACATCCATATCCCTTCCATTTTGAATTTGTGCATCCAAATCTCTATCCAAATACTCATCCATCTATAATAAATCCACAAACATATTTTCACACAATCTGATACGACTAGATCACGATTTTTTTCTCTCACATTTTTACTCTTACTTTTTTCTCACTCACATATTCTTTCTCATACTTTTCTCCCACTCAATCATTATCTCTCATAGTTTTCTTAAACACCCATTATGTCTTATATATTTCTTATTATCTCTTATACTTTTCCCTCACGTAATCATTATCTTACTAAGTTAGTAGTAATAATCAAATGTTTTCAAATAATCGGATGACTTGGAATTGGTGACAAACCGAATTGAGCCACAAGGTTGACGATTCAACAGGTTGGACAAATTTAACCGGGAGATAAAATCGAACCGTTAAAATGATCCCTATTAATTTTTTAAAAATATTTTGTATATTATATTAAGAATAAAATAAATATACACTTACAAAATTTTAAAATGATAATTTACAAATTTCATATTGGAAATAAACACAATAGAATCATAAATAATATCATACAATACAATTTAGGCCAAGTCTAGTATGCTTTTAGGTGCACCGTGCACTCATAGTTCATTTTAGAATCATATTGATAGTTGCACGGTTCAATATAAATAAATTGTACTTTTTAATATAATCAAGTTGCACGATTCTAAAATGCAATATGAGTGCTCGATGCACTTGGATGTACATGAGAGAGACGACTCTACAATTTAAAATACTAAAATTTTGTTGGGGTTATACATGAAAGTATGCTTTTACTATGTATAATAGACTGAATCTTGAGCTTATTTACTGAGAATAAGTATTTTATTATTGTTGCTTTAAAGATGAATGAATGCTAATTATTTATTGCAAACCGTTCAATATTAGTACATATTGCATTGTAGTTAATGTGGTAATACTCAATCACAGAAGATCACATTAACAGTTCCATGTAAATAAGTACACTTTCACAACCTAGATGGAATTGAACACTTCATTGGCAGAGATTAATGTGTAACACTCAGATTGACTTGTCTTGACCAATAGATTGCACTAGTGCATTGTGATGCACTGAAACGGACCTACGGAGAGGATAAATTCTTCCTTACTGACTTACATGATGAAGAATTAGATCTCAGTGGTTGTTGATTTCTTAATCTTTGTCCCTTAAATAGGATTGTGTGTAATTAATATTTATTGCTTTAATCTATGTTGGGTAGAAAATCAGAGACTGATTCTATTCTTTGTACTTTGCGCAATATTATTAGTTACATGACAATTGCTAAGATTTAAAGAGAATCGTGTACAAGGAGAGTCTTGTTTGATTTGTCCCCTTGGCGGGCTCAGAAGTTTTATCATACCAAATCTTGCAAGTTGATTAATTTCCGGTATGAATAATAATGTTGAGTTGTCCTTACTCCAAGGAAAAAATATTAATTAATATAAAACTTTTCAGTGGCTTAATTAATTAGTGGACTAAACTTAAACATGAGAAATAATAATTGGGAGCCATAGTACTGTAATATGGATTAAGATGGATAGTGCAATATTAATTTTATAGTAGAATAAATTAATATTAATGAGTTGAATAATATTGTGGCTCAATATTGTAATTCAGAGCCCATTGAGAGGTCCAATCTTATTCTCCTAAAGATCCCTCAAGTAACCCAATATATGTCCATTAACTGAAAATGTGATTAAAATAAAAAGAAAATATTGTTGCGCAATTATTCACAATTTTCGAAAATTATAGATAAAGAAAGGAAGAGATTTTCTGAAAAGATTTTATGGAAAAAAGATAAGTACTTGGAATACAAGATTATCTCATAAATTTAAGAATCTTTGACTTTGACTTTTCTATGGATTTTTTCGAAAAATATGAGATAAAATAAGTAGAAAGATTTTGTGGAAAATTATTTAAGGGAAAGATAAGATATTGGATATATTCAAGATTCTTTCGGACAAGAATTAAATATCTCCCCACATCTATTTTTTAGGTCAAAATTTTGCCCCTTCCCGTATGTTATAAATAGGGGATGAATTTCTCATCCCAAAACAACTTAGAAGCTATGTTTTTTTAGGAAATATCAATGTCGATGAAATTTGAAAGGTCGACAGAAACTGAAATTTTCCGAAATTTCAGTGTGTGTGCAATAATATTTTCTTTTCCTTGAGTGTAATTGTTCGTGGGGATTTCCCCCGGATCAACGAGCAAGGACTTGGGACCATCTTTTCAACAGTTGTCTCTCCAAGGTATGATTTGCGTAAACTCCAAAATTCGTATGTGTAGGATTTTACGTGAATTGTGAATTGATTGTTTATTAGCATGTATATTGTTGATGATTATTATTTACGTGAATTGTGAATTGATTGTTTATACGCATGTATATTGTTGATGATTATTATTTGAATTAATGGGATTAATTCATACTAGTAATAACTGTTTATTTAAATTTGTATTTAATATTCATCACGAATAGATCCGGACAAAACGTCCCTATTTAAAATAGGAATGATAGAAATTATGATTAATTTTTAATAAAAAAAAAATTAAAAAACAGGTTCTACCCAGTTCAACCAGTTTTCTCATTTTGACCGTTCAATTTTCACACTTGCTTTATTGGTGCGTTTCACATCAGTTTTCACATCCGAAAAAATTTTTTTTTTTATAATTTTAACCTCCCAATATACACTTATGAGTAGGTCTACTGTACAATTTGAATAAATACAAATCAATCAATTTAGAAAGGGTCAGCGGGTCATGTGGTTAAAAATGGGTCAAAACGAGTCAAGAATGAGTTGGGTAAAGTTAAATTGAATCTCAATTGGGATTTGTATGTATATAAATTTATATCCTAAACTTTATCTACACTTATTTACCTTTTACATTATCATTTTTTCAAACACAATTAACTCACACCTTATAATTAAAATTGATTCAATTGAAATACTTTTGCATACTTTAATATAAAGCAATAAAGCAAAATGTTCCCTTTTCTCAATTTATGGAGGGAGTATAATTATTAATTGGCCAAATGAATAAATTTAGTCCATACTTTTGATTTTTCATCAATTTTAGCACATACTTTTTTCTCTTTTCAAATTTAGCACATACTTTCAATTAATATTTAAAAATATCCCGATTCATCATTTTCGACAAGGTTTGTCTGATATGATTGTCGAAATCCAACTGTCTTGTTGACGTGTAACTATTAAAATTAAAAAAATTAAAAAATATTACCAACTGAGATTAAAAAACACAGATTATAAAAATATATCACGTCACTATTTTCTAATTTTAAGTGGTGATATTTTTTATTTTTTTATTTTAATATTTACACATCGTGAAAAGACAAGTTTAACTAAAGACGCACACATCGCATTTAACTTTTCGAAAAAATGGTGACTCACGAGGATGTTTTTAAGATAAGTGAAAAGATGTCTTTAAATTTAAAGAGAGGAAAAAAATATGTGCTAAAATTGATGAAAAATAAAAAATATGTGTTAAATTTGATTATTTGGCCTTATTAATTAATAAAATATAAAAAAATGAATAACGTTAATGAATTAATAGATTTATAGGTAAAGATAAATTTAAAATTTAAATTATCCTTGCCACCTGTCTCATATAATACAATCAGGCAAGATATTTTTTGTCATAATAATAAAAAAATAAAAGAAAAACTAGTAGCATTATATAATTTGGGGGCAACACTGTCAAAAGCAAAAGTAGGGACCCATAGTGTTCGATCGTCTCTGTAACGCTCCACTCGACATATACACGACGTTCCTATCTCCAACATTTAACTATAATTTTGAATCCATTCAGATCCGGATTCCTGCTTTCACAGATAACTACAAACCAAATTCCTTTTTCTCCCAATTAAATCAAAATCCACACTTGCCTTTTGCGAGCACACTGTTTACGGAAGGTCTTCACTCACAGCATCAGGTGCTCCACGATTTGAATCCGTTTTTGCTGTTTATTTTTTGCTCAATTTTTTGTGAATCCGTGTTTAGTTTTATGTTCTCCGATGTGATTTTCCATTTCCGTGTCGTGATTTTTTTTTTTTGCGTTTGTTTTCGTTTGTTTCGTGTAGATCTGAAGAAGAAACTCAAAAGTTTGGGGGCGGTTGTTGTGGATACGGAAAGGTGTCTGTATAATTGAAATTGGCATTGATGTGTTCAGATTTTGGTGGTTACTGAGGCGATCTAAGCTTTCTGATCGGTTAGATTCATCTATTAGTTCTGTGAAGCTTTTTTGATAAAAAGAAGGTTGTTGTAGTTATAATCTGAGTTGAGTTGAGTTGACTCGGCGAGTTGATTGAGATGGAGACTTTAGTTGTTGCTCATCATAGGAACCACCATCAGTGCAGGAGTAGGAGCCGTAGTCATGATCCGACTAGGTTTGATTCTTTTGGATCGGCACCTTCGCGGAAATTTTCGGGAATTATTTGCAGGTCGTTTCAATCTGGTGCAGGGTTACTCCCAACCCCTATGAAATCTGTTTCTACTAAAAATGCCTTTACTGCTTCATTGGCGCCCCAAACCCCATCTCCATCTTTTAACGAAAGCAAAAAGGCTCGGGAACGAATTGCGAAAACCAGTTCGGTCCCAATTCAGATTAAGTTCAATATTGAAAAGGAGGGGAGTTTTAGTTTCTCTGAGCTTTGGGCTGGACCTGCTTATTCGAATTCGCCCCCACCGAGTTCATTGCCTTTGCCTAAGTTTTCTTTGCCTCCGCCTAAGAGGACTGTTTCCCTTCACTTGCCTACCTTAGCCTCAGAGTTTGATATGCGCCCTATGGCTAAATCTGCACCTGCTTCACCAACAAGGGGCCGCAGCCCTTCACCGAATGATCTGTTTGACCCACCTTCTCCAAGAAATCTGTTTGAACCTCCTTCTGCTGCCAGTGATATATTTGACAGGGCTGATGCGACGAAGACCCTTCGTCGAATCCTCAATCTTGATATTACCAATGAATGATGGAGTACTGGACGCGTTCAGTGCTTCTGTAAATAATGAAGTTTAGCTACCCGGTAAGGCAGTTAGTTGTAGACTGTATATAACAAATAAGAGCCATCTTTAGTTTAGTTTGTTAAGTTATAAGTACTTCATGTATGAGGCAGTGGTGTTGTGCAGTGCAAGAACTGTGATGGTCAGTTGGTTGACTCTTTCCAAAGTATGTGGTTCTCGATATTTGTTTCATTGGTTGCACATGGATGAATTTCAAGGTGGTTTCCAGGATGTGGGTTTTGCCTGCCAAAGCTGTTAACGGAAGGCAAGGGGGAGGTCATTGGAGAACTGCAGTGGCGTGGTAATTAGCAGCACTTAAAAGATTATTGATTCGACTGGTCAGCTTAATGTATCACCTTGGAGAAGGCTGTTTACTCTTGAAATATAAATTTGATCTCCAGAATATCTACTCCTTAGGGTGGTTCATTCTTGCTACCCTTCTACTTTAGTTGAATCCTTTCTTAGTTCTGCTTGTATATACTCGAGATTCTTAATATGGTTAGTTTCTATAGGGTTTACTTCAATCTCCTTCTTACGACCGTCTAACAAAATTTGAGCCTTGATTATCTATTTAGCTTCCATAGGTTTTATGTTCCCTCAACTCAGTCATCTAAAGTAGGTCTTTTGTAGTCTATGATTTCGGTATCTTTGCACATCAAAGATATGGTTTTACCCTTCATCATGGTTTCTGTTTTTAAAAGGAAAACTTGGAAAGGGTAGTTTGATTAGATTGTCTTTCTGCTCTCAGTGGTTTGGCTAGGTCCATGTTGACTTGGCTCTTGAGAGTTCCCGTCTCTTTTCCGAAAGCTGGGTTACTCAAATGATACTAATGCCTCAGTGCTCGGGTATATGTATGTACTGTGCTATCCTATGCGAGCTTTGCATGCTCATTCTTTTGCAATCAAGAAAACATTTCTTGTTCTGAAGTTTCATTTGCTCGTTGGAGAGTGTTGATCACATGAAGTTGTTACCAGGTGATGGTCTACAGAGTCTTGCACCCTTTTTATTCGATTTTCACACTAAAAGTTTGATACTGATTCCTACATTTCATGCTTTTGGCAGTGGCTTTGAGAGTTGAGGAGTTTGCTCATGTCTCTTTTCTAAAAGCTGGGTTACATAATTGTATATCTGCATTAGTGCTCAGGGATACTATGTGAGCTTTGCAGTCTTGTTCTTGCAACCAAAACAATGTCTATTCTCGTTCTAAAAGTTTCTTTTCATCACGAAGAGTGTTGATTTCATGAGGTTATTACCAGGTGATGGTCTTCAGAGTTTTGCACTCTTTATTTAATTTTTGTGGTACATAAGTTGATACTGATTCCTGCTTTGCATGCTTTTATCAGTGGCTGTTGGAGTTGATGAGTTTTCTCATGTCTCTCTTTTTAAAAGATGGGTTGCATAAGTGTTTCTTCTTGCTGTTAAGTTCCTTTCGCTCATTGGAGAGTGTTGATCATATGTTTCGTATGAAGTTGCTACCAGGTGATGGTCTTTCTACAGAGTTTTGCACTTGTTATCTGATCTTCACGGCGTATATTTTGATACTGATTCCTGCTTTTCATGTTATTTGGCAGTTGATGGATGGGTGAAGATTGTTAGAGAGACCGTGTCTCAGTAGAGGTCTTCTATTCTCATCATCTGAATGATAGTTTACCTTGGGCTTCCTTTGCTTTGCTCTTATGCAAGTTTGTTTACAATGGATCAATTTTGCATCATTTACTTTTTCTTTCTTTCCTATCTCTGCGTCGATGTTATGTCTTTCGTTTGCATGTGTTGTTGATACTCGTTTCTTTTGGACTCCAGGGAAAAGGATATGTTACTATGGTGTGTGGTCTAGTAATATTGCCAGTTTTATTATCTACTTCTTTGACCAAAGTTGTTCAGATTCTATCACTTGTAGGGGTAGTTATCAGTTTTGATTAGTTAAAAATATGTATTTTTAATGTATGCAAACTTGGTTAGGATTTAATTTTTGCATGATAAGTCACAGGGGATCTGACTCGTTGAAAGTTGGTATATAAGGTTGTGGCTGGATCCCCTATCTGTCAAAAATAATTAAACATAATCAGTTGATAAGGGGCATGGCATGAGGGTATCAAAATAAGATGAAGAATGTATTTAAGCTGTTGAGAGGTTTGGAAGTGCTCATAGTCATAGGGGAACAAAAATGGTATTTGGGTCCTTAAAATGAAATATGTAGTGTTAATTTTGATAATCTATTTGTCACAAAGAAGAAGGGCAAAAACTGACCATTTTGATAGCATTTTTTTTGGGAGCGGATCCCCAGCTGGGTGCCCATACCAGCAGGGAGTACTGGGCAATTAATACTACGTCGTTTGGTGCTTTTTTTTTTTTTTTTTTTTCTCTAAAAAAATAAGACATGGTAAAAGACTGTTCCTGTTTATATGGGATAAGACATAAAACATGGGATATGAATGTGGCACGCTTTTAAGTTTCAACCAAAAATAAATAAAATAAAATATAATCAACCCTTAATTTTTTTACCGCCAAGGGTTTTTTAACTCATCTTTTTCCTTCCTCTTTTTTCTTTCTTCCTGTAGCGGCGCTCAACAGCAAACCTTCATCTTTTTCCTTTTTTCATTTTTGTTCTTCTCAGCCTTCAAGCTCATATAAATTAAAATTTGAATGTAAAATAGGTACGTAATTCATTCCTTATTCTTTGTATTGTGTTTGATATTATGTTTATTATTAAATGATTTATTTTTCATTGATTTCTTTGTTGTCTCCATAAAGAGTTATCATAATAATAATATTATTTGTTCATTTTCTTACTTTACTCCAATTTATTATCATCTCAATTTATGTTAGAATAGATTTCAGAATTATTTTAACAGAAATTATTCCCAAAATTCAAAATTGCAACTAGTTGCATAAATTAATTAAATAGATAGAAAATGTAGATTAGAGAATCAATATGGACAAAAAAGCATGCATATTGCTAAGTAGATATACTATAATTTAAATTAGATCGCTACTATGCGTTCAAAAATAAATAAATTAGATTCCTGTTATATTTATTACGCATTTACACTGTCTGCATCATATATGGAGGGTTATGTGATAAATGCATAGTGTGTTTAAAAAATTAGAAGCACAATACTTTCATTGATTAAATAGTACCTCTGATGTAGTATTATTATGAATGCAATTTTTCAATGACTATAAGAAGCCCATTTTTTTCTCATTGATTTCCTACTTTTGAATGATTTGTACATTTTAAAATATGTTTTGTCATTCATTGTGTATAGAATATGATTTGGTTAATAATTACATAAATGATTTATCATTTCTCATACTCTCAAATTTAAACTTATGTGTTGTGCTTGTGCAGAATATAGTTTTGGGTTGATACAGTGGGAGATTTTCGATGAATTCTACTTCACATTATAAGTTCAAGCCTGAAATTGGTATGCATTTCGATAGCCTAGATGAGGCGTGGAAGTTTTGGGTTGACTACAGTGGGAAAATTGGTTTTGGAGTTAGAAAGCATTATGCTAACAAGAACAAGAGGACTGGTTTTATCACTTCGTATATATATGTTTGTTGCAAAGAAGGTGTTCGTAAACAAGATAAAAGAGATTCTTTTCCTCTCAATCCTCGACTTGAGACTCGAACAGATTGTAAAGTAAGAATGAGAATCAAACACGCAGATGGAAAGTACATAATTGATGAATTCAACGAAGATCATAATCACCCTCTCCATCTTGAAGAGACAATTCACATGTTGGTTTCCCAACGAAAGATTACAGAAGTTCAAGCACATGAGATTGATTTGGCAGAGGATGCTGGACTTAAGCAGAAATCAACTTTTCAGTTGATGAGCAGGCAAGCAGGAGGTAGGGAAGGTCTTGGTTATACCAGGATAGATGCTAAAAATTATCTCCGATCTAAGAGACAAAGAAGCATGGTGTATGGGGAAGCTGGATGTTTAATGAGATATTTTCAAAACCAATTATCTAAAAACCCCTCATTTTATCACGCTAACCAGATGGATATGGAAGAACATATAATTAATGTTTTTTGGGTTGATGCATGAATGTTAATTGACTATGAGTATTTTGGTGACGTTGTGTCACTAGATACCACATATTGCACGAACCGTGCACACCGACCGCTTGCTATCTTCTCAGGTTTCAACCATCACAGGGGAGTGGTGATTTTTGGTGCGCCACTTTTATATGATGAGACTTCAGCATCATTCAAATGGTTGTTTGAAACCTTTTTAGAAGCACACAATCAAAAAAAATCTTTGACTATGTTCACCGATCAAGATCAAGCTATGGCAAAGGCCTTACACGAGGTGATGCCCGAGACATTTCATGGATTATGCACGTGGCACTTGATGCAAAATGGAATCAAACACTTGGGTAACCTAATGAAAGATGGGTCAAATTTCTTATGTGATTTTAAGAGGTGCATGTATGCTATTGATGATGAGATCAAGTTTGAGGAGGCATGGAGTGCTTTACTAGAAAAATTTAATGTTCAGGAGAACAAGTGGATACAATCCACTTACAATGTGAAGAAGAAATGGGCTATTTCTTACATGAAGCATGCATGTACGCTTGGTATAAGGAGCACACAACTTAGTGAAAGCGTCAATTCTGATATTAAGAGTTGTATGAATCCCCACTTAGACATTGAGCAATTTTTTATTCACTTTGAACAAGTTTTGGAGGACAAGAGGTATAATGAGCTACGATGTGAATTTGGGACACGTCAAAATTGCCAATATTAAAGCTAGATAGTTCTCCTATGTTGCGTCAACTTTCTGAGATTTATACACCCACCGTTTTTCACCTATTTCAGATGGAGTTTGATTTGTTCGCAACTGCCTATATAAAGTACAAAAATGAAGCCTGCCCATTATTTGAATATGTTGTTGGATTAATCGGTAAGGGTGGTGAATGGAGGGTGACATTTGATCCCAACATTAAGATGATTTCTTGTAGCTGTCGGAAATTTGAGATGATTGGATTATTGTGTTGTCATGCTGTGAAAGTGTATGATTTGATGGATGTTAAGAAACTTCCTACATGTTACATATTGAAAAGGTGGACAAGAGAAGCTAGGAGTGGAGTAGTACACAATTATATGGGCAATGAAGTCGAGGAAGATCCAAAGCTACAAAATACAGAACGACACAGAAAACTCTGCATGATGTTTATACGACTAGCAACTGAAGCATCTGCGCACCAATCAACATTCTCTTTGGTGCATAAAGCGGTGTGTGATCTAAGCAAACAAGTCATGGATATGCGTCTAACAGAAAAGAGTGATGACACGAATGACAATGCTAGAGGTACATCGACAAGCTCTTTCATAACACAACCAAAGGGATTCAAGAAGAGAACTGATCAGAGAAGATCAAAGCGGATGAAGAGTTGGGTAGAACGTCAAAAAAAGGGGAAAAAACAAATTCGAGTGTCAAGGTATATAAATTTATTAATATTAGTTTTGTGGAATATATGTGTATGTGTTTAATTTTTGCAATCATTGTAGGACATTGGAGCACACAATATAGTGCCAACATCTTGTTCAGCACCTCACATATCTCAGGGATTTCTTCAAACTAATGGGAGTCAATTCAGTTTCACGAATTTCTTGATGATATGATTTAAGATTATATTTCATATAAAAATAAATTAATAAATTAACTTATGATTTATAATTTGTATTTTTTTTAATGTAGGCACCACTTGATCATTCCCAGTATTCTCTTGATAGTATGCGCTTCAACGAAGATATTTCCTACATGCTTCCTTGATTAGTAGCATTAATTATTTATGTTCTAAATGAAATTCTTTTGAAACACCTATTATAATTTCATTTCAACTATTTTAATTTTCTATGTGCTTTTTTTATTGTTAATCTTCTGATAAGTAGAATCAAATATATTAATTGTTATATGAATTATTATTGATCTATTATATAATATATGAGTATTGAAAATTTTGTGCTAAATCTATTTACAAAAAATAAAAAAACTAAAAAACAGAAAAATGTAAAGGAAAAAAATCCTTATTAATACAAAATTATTAGAAAACTAAAATTAATGAATAAATTAAAATATTTAATGAAGATTGAAAGCACGGTTTCTGTTACTAATCTGTGTCCCATGTTTTTTTGTTTTTATCCCATATAAATAGGAATATAGCTTTATCATATCCTATTTTATTATTTTTTATTAAGCATTGAAATGTGGTTTCGTGGCCCAATATTTCACTTGTATTAAAAAAAAATTAAAGAAAAAAGGCACCAAAAGCATCAAACGACGTAGTATTAATTGCCCAGTAATCCCTGCTGGTTTGGGCACCCAGCAGGGGATCCGCTCCCTTTTTTTTTTCACCCACTTCCTTAAAAAAGAAAGAAGACTACTCACTATTTACTTTTGAGATCAATATACCTTTAAAAATAGAGACATTTAGGTTTATAATATTTGGTCTATTTGTTTCAAGATATTTTGATCGTTCTCTAAATCTTTAGATCGTTTTGACTGGTCGTTCTAAATTGGTCGTTACGGCATGGTCGTCCAAAAATATTGGTCTGTTTTGGCGGTTGTCTCAGAATCTAAGATAAAGGGTGGTGGGTAAAGAATGCGAGTCATGAATTAAAAGAATTTTGAACCAAAAGTGAGTGTCTGGGTCTTTGGAGCTAGGTTTGGAGGATATGATGCACAAATTCTTTTTAAAATATTACAATATAATATCGGATTCTTACCTGCACCTTAAAAAGGGTGCGATTCTCGAATCCGCGTATTCGGATGCTACTTGGCGAATCGGTAAATTATAAAATAAAATAAATTAACGGATACACGAATTTGATACGCGAATCCATGCTAGATGATTACATATGGATCATGTTATTAAGCATTAAATGTGTTATTTAATTGAACTTTATTATATAATGCAACTTAAATTGACAATATCACATTCATTTTAGATTGAACTCATCATTATGATTTATATATTGGACTGATGATATTTGAATTGTTGTTTTGTTACTTAATTAGATTAAATTATTGAATATTGTTAAGTTTTGAATGAGATAAAAAATTGAATACCATACATTTTGTTTTACGAATTTTAAATTTATATATACGCATCCCCGCATCCGTTCAACATAGTTTGGAGGTGAAACAAGACAACTACTATCGCCATAGAAAAAAAATGTTGAGTTTTAGATAGATGAATGATTTATGGGGTGATTCGCCCGGAGTGACGTGTCTTTTATGTCTTTTATTATTATTTTTATTGTCAAAAGTATATTTTGCTTTTAAATGAAAAATCTCTCTTAAATTAAATATGTGCTTGATTTGGTCAAAATATTAAATTTTAATTTAAATTGAAACACACATTCTCTCTTTATTAGAAATGGATTGATATTATGTCAGACAAATACCAAAAGAAGAATAAAAAATGAATTATTCAACTTCTTCCTCTCAAGAACTGTGAAGTGGGGAAGAACAATGAATTCAACGAAACTCCCAAATCCCAATTACAGCAAAAAATTGATTCTAACTCTTGATCAAAAAGTGCCTCCGTCGTTAGCTTTTTATCAGGCTCCATGACAAGATTCGTAAGAATTGAAGTAACCCAGAAAAAGGAAAAAAAAATCTTCCTCATCTTCAACTTAAGCATAAACTTTTCCTGGATGAGAATCAATTTTTTAGAGAGAGGTGGCGTCGGATTTAAACATGATGGTGGTGGCGCTTGTGGCCGGCGGTTGGTGGTTCAGTTTCTTTTTTCAAAAATGAAATCTAATGACTGGTGAAAAAGTTTGTATGTAAAATGTTTATCTCAATCTATTATTGATAAAAAAAATGTAAAAAATTATTGTTAAAATCAGAAAGTTGATGGATAAAATTTTGTTTTGGAGGGAAGAAAGTTGAATCCGGAATATTACTACCCAAAAAAATAAAACAATGGAGCCAAAAACTAAAAAGGCAAATCAATCATTTGATTTCACTAAAGTTGTCACCCTTGAATTCACCCCATATGACATCGTCCTTTTTCAAATCAATCTTGGATTGAATTCAAATCACTGAGCGTAGTTCAATGACCTTTTCAGATATTTGCAAAATACTCTCTTCAAGTTTTCATTTGAAAAAAAAAGCAACTCAATCTTCTCTTTTTGGTAAAATTGTCATTTAAAATATTTATTTGAACATAAGCATCCTTCTTCTTATGCGAGCTCTATGTGATTATTGTGCAATCTTTATGCAATTCATGTGTGATCCTTAATTCAATTCATACGTTGCCCTTTTGCGAGTGAATTGCATAAGAATCATACAGGGGTCACACAAAGGATAACACATGAGTTGTATTAGTGGTCGTACAAGCCTACAACACATAAATGTTGCACATGAATCTTATAAAGATGTACAGGGGTTAAAAAAAAAATAGGTCTAAAAATTATTTTAAATGACAATTTTATCAAAACAAATAATGTCGGGCGGCATGTTTCAAAATGTAATCTTGAAAGTGGCATTTTGCCTAATTACCAAATCTTTTCTATTAAAAGGGGATAATCACCCTAATACTGAAGTTTGTACTTTTGTTCAGGGTATGTTTGTTTCGGGACTCATCCGGATGGACTTTGAAAACCACGTCCCATTATAGTTTGAGATTTAAAATTAGACTTCAAAATCCTCTCCTATAAAGTACATCTATATCTCTATTTTTCATAAAATTCTATACAATCACATCACTACTTTCCACACTCTCAACACAATATAATAATACCATATCAATCATTATTAAACATTGATTTGACATAAAGTAAAATCTCACCCTATCAAAATCTCAAAACAAACACATATTTTTTACTATTCACCAAGACTTTCAAATCCATAGGATTTCGAAGTCATGACTTCCCCCGCACACCTAAATCCCAAAACAAACATACCCTTAAGGTCTAGCTTTAAAATTATTTCCCAACAGTTTAAATGCATTTTTTTAGGGGCACCCTGGTGAAAGTCTTAGATATCAGTTTGTTTCCCACTAATTAAATAATAGGGTGTACGTAGACGTAGTAATATTATAATAAAATACGAGCTTAGTTACTCTTGAAAAATCCAGAACTATAATATTTTCCTTTCTGGATTTGACATATTTGGCTTAGTTGAGAATTTTTGAAGTTGAAATGAGAAGAAAGAACTTTGCTAGCAAATATTAAAAGCTATCGTGAGTAATAATTAAACAACAACAATAAACAGGTCTTTGTTGTTGGCCAACTATTGAACTCATTACTTGCATTTATATAATCAATGAATACAGAAAAGATTTACCTATGCACTAATTATGGTAATTAAGATTAATCATGTTTCAAAAAAGAGTAATTCTAAAAACATACACCACATTTATATCAAATATTAATTTAATCACAATTTTCAAAATTATAGTAAAAAAACCCAACTTTTGACGTTGCAAATTGATACATGTTTTTTTCTCCGGCCGATGACGGATGCCGTGGCTCGCTAGACTTGCAATGTAGAATTTCATGGTTTTTTTTTTTGTTACATTATTTTGACAGAAAATCCAATAACGAGTGTGAGTAATTTACTCGAGTGTTTTTTGTCACAATAATATATATAAAATAGAAAAAATAAAAAAATAAACTGTGTAACATGGCAAGTCCGACGAGCCATGTCATCTGTCACTGATTGGAGGAAAAAAACATGTATCGATTTGCAACAACATTAAAGGTTGAGCTTTTTAACTATAATCTTAAAGATTGTGATTAAATAGATACTTGGCATAAAAGTAATTAACCATTCAAAAAACATTAAGTAATATGGTTTTGAATATAATATTTCAAACCATAGAGTTCTTTTGGAATTAAATTTAGACAAACTTTGGAAGTAATTTTTATAACATACACTCTTCTTTTAATAATTACATTCCATGTCAAGATTGGTAAATGACAAAAAATGAATGACTCATTTGTATAAACTATGGTAGTCAAAGTGGTTGAGCTCCAAAAGGCCATTTTCAGATCCACCACTTTTTCCAACCAATTTCAACACACTAATCACTTTATAAGCCCTCAATCCCTCAAGCTTCTCAAATCTGCAAACTAAAGAAAAACAAAACCAATAAAACAACACAAAATGGCTCATTCATGGATGAATGCAACAATCACATTAATTGTCCTAATAATCTCTTGTTCTGTTTTTAGGACAAAAGCACAAATCAACACAGCATGTTCCACATCAATGATAAGCAGCTTCACCCCTTGCTTGAACTTCATCACTGGAAGCAGCAGCTCGGCCTCGTCTCCCACGAAAGGTTGCTGCGATTCGTTGAAATCCCTCATGATCGATAACATGGATTGCACGTGTCTTATAATAACGGGAAATGTTCCCGTTTCTATACCGTTTATCAATGCCAATTTGGCGAGTTTGCTGCCCCGAGCTTGCAAAAGTTTGGTGCCGTTGCAATGCAAAGGTAATTAATTTTTGACAGTCTTATGTAAAACAGTTTCGCAGTGCAATTGATTTGCACTTTGTGTGCAGTTCTAAATAGAGTAATTTCTTTCATTAGAATGTATAGTTTGTTAGTATCAATTGTTTTATTTTAAAGTATTACTTGTTATACATAGAATGACAATTCTTTTTTTCACAGCAAAATAAAATTGTTTTAAATTTCATCGTAACATTGGCTGCAAAATTAATTTATAATTTCATCGGTAACATTTGTGACAATTTCAAAATTTTCGTTGCAAATTTTTTTGAGACGAGTGCGTAGCAGCGACATGTTGTTGGCTAAATAATTTCATCACTAATTCATATTAGCGACAAAAAATCAGTATTTTCTATGGTTTTTTATACAGTTAATTTTCTTTTTACTTATGGTGTCACGAGTTACAAACTAATGATAATTTTCTTGTGTTTGTACAGCCTCTGGTGTTCCATTACCACCTCCAGGTACAAACTTCAACTAGCTAGCTAGTTTTTTATTGCCTCACTTGGTTTGGTTTAATTTTTTTTGTTGAAAATCAAATCAAGCTATTCGAAACTCGATTCGAGACTGTTCAATAAAATTTTATTTGAGCTCGTTTTGATAAAGATATCAAATAAGTTTTGAATTTAAATTTATTCCCCAGAACAGTTTAAAGCTTAGCTCGATCTCGACAAGTGAAAAACGATTAGATCAGTGTAAGTTGGCTAAGCAGTTTAAATATTGGCAGGTCCTGTGTTATTTGGGCCGCCCCCTGCCCCAGTACCTACTTATGCTCATGGGCCAGCTCCAATTCCTGCTCAGGCCCATACACATGCTCCTGCTCCTGCTCCTCATACTTCAAAAGGTACTAATCTTCATTAATTAGATAACTTATGGCATTTAGATTGCACAATTTGATGGAAAGAAGAAATTTGGGAGGAAAGAGAAATCAAATAAGTATATACCTCGTTTCACCGGAATTTATTTTGTCAAACAGAGCTGGCTGATTATATCAATTTATTGTAAGTTTTTCTTTTAAAAAAGAAAAAAAAAGAATTTTTGATCCAATAATGTTTCATATGGAGTGAAGAATTTTGATTTTGAATTTGAAAGCGAGATATATATAATGATTCATGATGGATTAAATTATACAGTTTGGATTGAAAGTCTTTGAATATAGATCTCATATGGATTCGATTGTATAACGTATTTGAAAAATCTATCTCTTGCACGTTGATGTTTTATTATTTAGAATTTGAATTCATTCTATAGATATCTCCGAAATTCGATGATTGAGACATAAGTACGGAAAAAAAAAAGACAATGAAATGATGATAATGTGATATGTTTTACACATTCCAAAGTGTCATTCACCTAAAATATGTGATAAAGATGTTAATAGAAAATTCCACTCCGAAAACTATTTTAAAAAAAACGTGAAATGAATTTCAAATTTATTAGTGCAACTCATCCAAAAAAACTCACTCCAAAAATTACATAAAGAAATTACTAGAAACTCTTAAAGAGTACATAGAGGATAATTCTTAAATCAATTTCATTGGAATATTTCCCTTCATCAGATTCTAAAGCGGCGGGGGTGGCGGCGGCGGCGCCATCGGATATTGCTCCGGCGACTTCTCCTCCAACGTTTCCACTAGGGCCAAGTGCAAATCCAGGCATTAGACCGGTGGTGAACCGTCCCAATTCAGCCTCAACTATTTTGCCATCTCTGTTGCTAATGTTTTTGGGAATCATCGGACTCAACTTCTTCTAATTAATACACATGTTGTGAGATTTATCAACGTTGTCCAATGATGAAATGTTTTTCTTTTTCAATGAAATGTTATGCATTTATTATGACAGATTTTGTCTATCCTACCCTGTTGGGCACTACCCAACACCCCCTTTTACACCACATACATATGTGGAGGTCCACCATTTTCTTATATACTTATATTTTTTTATTTCAATTCAATCAATAGTATCCAAACACATAGGTACTTGACACTACACTGCTGTGTAGCATAGACAAAATCTAATGACATATATTGAGGTTGAATGTTTTATCCCCGTCCTTTATTTTGAGGTGGTAGAAGAGATAAATTGCGAGATGTGTTTCAAGAGAACAATCTTGGTTGTGCTCGTAACTTGTAAAGAGTCATTCTAAATCAATGATTTATCACCATACCACGTTATGGTTTAATCTGTATTATTAGTCTGAAAGGGAGGACCTCCCTTTTTTTAAATAAAAAATTGATAATATATTAATACTTATTTAATGTACTTACTATTATTTACTAAAATGTTAAGTCATAGCAAAGAAAACTATAATAAATACTATACTCCCTCCTATTCAAAATATATGATGTTTTGGCCTTATGTACACTTATTAATAAAAAAGAACTATACCAAAATTACCCTTATTTAATGATAAATTATGTTTAATGACATGTCATAATTCTGGTTTGGTAATTATGGAAACACATCAATTAATATAGGAGACTCTTTCTTCTCCAACACAACTTCTCTGCATGGAATTCGGAATTCTCATCATCATCTATGAAAATTCATATTGGAGCCAAAAATTCAACAAGGAGGGAAAAAAAGTGACGAAAAAATTCAGATTGGAGCCAAACGATTTTTGGCATTTTTTTTGAATTTTAGGGTTCTTCATTTTACAAATATGAAAATTTTATGCCCAAATCTTCACATTCCCACACATGGATTCAGAGTTTATAATCGATTTGAATCTACCCCCTCCAATCATCGATCATGAATTACACAATAAAGAAGGAGGAAGATAATTTTCTGTGACGTCTCCTTCATCATCAGGAAATTTCATAATTGAATTAAACAATGACAACAATGAGATTAGATACCCTATTATAGAACTTGACTTGCATGAATTTAGAGAAGACGACGACGATGGAGCGTTTTCAGATTCATCAGAGGAGGAGCCATTGCCCAAAGTGATTCGACTGCAAACGAAGAGCAAACAGACCAAGGTTAATGATATTTTTATTTGTTTTTTACAAATTGGGTTATTTAGGATATTCTTGTGAATTCTTATGCTCTTAAGTTGGGTTATTTGTCAACACTCTGTTTTTGCTCTCAAGTTGGGTTATTCTTATAGATTCTGTGAAAAAGGCTTTTTTTTTTTTTACAAATTGAGTTTTTTGGGTTTTTTTTATGAATTCTTATGCTCTCCAGTTGGGTTATTTGTTAACACTCTGTTTTTAATCTCAAATTGGGTTATTCTTATAAATTCTGCGAAAAAGACTTTTAATTACAAATTGGAGTATTTGAAATTGCTTATTGGAATTTAGAGTATGTTACATGACTTTGTTAATGTACTCGATTGTTAAAATACTCCATTTAGAATTTGGAAATGAGAAATACAGGACTTTGATGTTTTAAGAGGACACTATGTACAGGACTTTCATGTTTTAAAAGGAATTTGGAAAAGAGAAATGCTCCATTTGGAATTTGGAAAATAAAATACTCCATTTGTAAATAAAATGAGAAACTGGAGTACTCCATTAACTACATTAGTTTCCAAGTTTGTATTGCTCTCGTTAATTTCTTAAAAGGAATTCTACCATAAAATCTCGTTAAATTAATACTCGATAAATTAATAACCTCGCTAAAACTAATAATTTATCCGGTCCCAAGTTGGGACCAGTACAAATTTGGGACCCAATCAATAAAATTATAAGATAATAATTTTTTTGAGATCCCAAACAGATATATATATTATTGATTTAAACTATAAATTAATAATTATTAAAAATAATTCATATACATATATATGATGCACTTGAATATTCTTAAGATAACTTAGTAAAATAAGAATCTACTGTAATTTGTTTTTTCTTGGACTTCAAATCTATGTTGATCTCACCTTTAAATCTCCTTACTGCACTCAATAGTTGTGGCGTTGTCTTCTCGTACCGCAACAAAAAGTTATGAAAGTTGTTAAATCTTTGCAATCTTCTTTTTTTAGAGTGACCGGTTCCAAAGCTATTGATTTTTGAATTCCTTTTAGATGAGTGGCCATTTTTGTGTGTGATTTACCAAGATTCCAATGGATAAATATATAATGTTGATTTCTATCCATGATTCAATGCACAAATGTTAGTCCAATGAACCATATTTTTGTATTTTCCAAAATCAATTAATTTAAACAAGTCATTCCAACTTCCACGTGAGTTTGTATTCATGAAATTCTACTAGTACATTTGTATTTTAACTTAATTTTCATCAATAACTATGCATGTATACTTAAAGTTATTCAAAGAATTTGGAACTTTGAATGTCAACTGTGCATATACGTTAAAACATTTTTAAATTAATAAATTATTAATTTATCGATATAATAATATCTCTATAAATTAATAAAATCCTCCGGTCCCAAAGTTATTAATTTATAGAGGTTTTACTGTATATTGCTTTTTGCATTAAAAAAACTACATTGAGTTTATTTATTTTGTTGTTAATAGATAATATTCGGGGAAGGAAAAGAAAGGTCCTGTCTGACGTCGAACGGTGGGCAGTTTATCGTGCTTTATTGGAGAAAAGTGTTAATGGAAAATTAAAGAAGAACACGACAAAAGAGGTGCAGGAAATGTTCAATATTGATAATATACAAACAATACAACGAATATGGAAAATTCACAAGAAAACTCCACCAGGCATGAATGTCGATGTTTAGTCAAGAAAGGTACGGAATTGTGGTCGTAAGCGAATTGAAGTTGATTTAAGTCGGATCCCAGAAATAGAATTGCATAAACGAACAACATTAACATCCCTTTCAGATGCTTTAGGAGTTAGCTACTCAAAGTTATATCGTCTCTTTAAGCAAGATGTCCTCCGTCGTCACTCAAGTGCCATCAAGCCACATTTAAAAGAGGAAATTAAAATATCTCGACTGGAATTTTGCTTGTCGATGCTTGACGAAAGCACAACGTTGAACAATGCTAAGTTTAAGGGGATGTATAACTACGTGCATATCGACGAGAAATGGTTTTACATGACAAAAAAAGACCAAACTTATTACTTGCTCAATAGTGAGGATGATCCTGACCGGTCATGTCAAAGCAAAAATTTCATTGCAAAAGTCATGTTTTTGGCAGCCACGTCTCGTCTCATATTTGATGATCAAGGAAAAGTGGTATTTGAAGGTAAAATTGGATGTTGGCCATTTGTCATTGAACAAGCGGCCCAGAGAAGTAGTATAAATAGAAATGCTGGCACTATGGAGATGAAAGCGATTACATCTGTTAAGAGGGAGACAATAAAAGTATTTTTAATTGAAAAGGTTATTCCGGCGATCCATGAGAAGTGGCCAAGATCGGACAGAGAAACTATTTTCATTCAACAAGACAATGCAAGGACACATGTTCCTCCTACTGACCCAGATTTTCTAGTTGCGGCTTCACAAAATGGTTTCGACATTCAATTAACTTGTCAGCCCCCAAATTCTCCTGATTTCAATATCCTTGATCTTGGGTTTTTTAGGGCCATACAGTCACTGCAACAAAAAATATGTGCGAGAACTATACCTGAGCTTGTTCATGCAGTAGAGATATGGTTCTATGATTATTGGAAAGTGAGGAGAGAGAATACAATATTTATTGGAGCAAGTGCAACTCCACTTGCTTTGTGATGTAGTGGTGACGTTTCATTCTCCAAAAAATAGTGTAATTTTGCTTTAACCAATCATTATTTTTCCTTTTCTTTCTCACTTTTTACAATCAATTCTAAATTCATTTTTCAACACATTATATATCAAATTAATTTTCTTTTTGAGATCTTTTATTTAATATCTATATTACACGTATAAAAATAAAATTTCGACATAACATATCTATTTTATAGTTATTTATATTTTATGTGAGTTGAAAATAAATATTTTTATTTTATTTTTATAAGTTTTGTTAAATTTAGTTATCATTTTATAAATCTTATTAATTATGATGAATTCAGTACATAATTTAACACTATATTTAATTAAATAAATGGTGAGTCACTCATGCATATATAATATATTTTTTATATATTATGAAAAGTAAGAAAAATAAAAATTTAAAAAAATTAATAGGTAAAAAAATTTAAATTTAATTTTATATTATAATTTACATCTCACATCAGGATATGCAGTATATATATGTTTATTTTCAATATTATTATTAATTATTATGGTGTTTTAGTGATTTTAGTGTGTTGGAACGGTCCCGACCTCCTTAGCAACCAAGTTTCAATCCCGTTTAAGCTTATTTTTTCTATATCACTTTGAATACATAGTGCTCATTTAGTCAATCTTTTCTCTTTTAATACTTTTAAATATACGTAGCTTAATTTCTTCTCCTTTTTTTTCATTTTACTTTACTTCAACTCTAAATTTATTAATACAAATTGTTTATTTTGATTTCTCCACATCATTATTAATTACTTGGTTATATAATTTACTTATTGATTTTAAATGCATTTTATGATTAATATGTATTAAGTGAGATAAAATTTATGCACACGTTGAATGTTATTATGTAAATATATTAAAAATTATAATGTAGTACCAATATATTTTTAACTCTATAAATAATTGATTTTAATACGTAATATAATTTTTAAATATACTTTAAAAAAATTATTTTATTTATTAAATTGGCCCCCCCGACTCGAATTTTTGGCTCCGCCACTGTCTCACATTATATCGCCTTATATTAAAATTTATAATATTCAATTCGTGCATCGCATGTGAGAATTACTAGTAGTTAATAAAGGTTAGTGTTTCATAATTTTTACAATTCAAACATTGATTTAAAACATATAATCATTTCAATACCGAAAATTTCCTTAAACAAGTCTAAGAAATACAAAAGAAATGAAAAATAATGAGGAACAAATGGGTTGGTCAAAGGTTTTAACTGGGTTTACCAGTTAAACCGAGTAACGATATGTTTTTTACGATTTAAAATTTAGAACAAAGCAAGTCTTGAAATAAAATAAAATAAAATATTGCATGTGCTCCTCTAAGCATATTTAAATATAAGTATCTCTTTCAAAATCGGGTCGGGCCACAAAAATATTATTTTTCTTTCTCGCGTAATATTATGCTTATTTGCAATACATATATAGACAAGTAATATTACATTATTGTTCAAATAATATTGCATTATTTAATACTCCATAATTCACAAACCATTTTATATATATTTTTTTAAATGGTATAATTTTTTTTTTAACCGGTGTTTTCATAACCGAACCGGTGATCGAACCGGATAGACCACCGGTCAGTGGTTCAACCGGTCGGACTGGTTCAACTGGCGGTTCAACGTTTAAATGATTTATGTTTATTTTTTAATATTTTTTATGTTTTATTGTTTTTTAAAAATAACTAATTTATCAATTGACTCGTAATATTAATATTTAAATTTAATTAATCAAACTTGAGGCATAATAATAATATAAAAACGTGTAGGTTTTCTTGATAAAGAAGTTTTGTTCCACATTGAATAAGTATTAGATGAAATGTGAGAGAAAATAATATAAAAAAGGGTAAAAATTTGTCCCACATCGAATAAGTATTAGAAAAATGTAAAATGAAGTAATATAAAAGAGAGGATCTCCTATCCCACATCGAATAAGTATTAGAAAAAATGTGAGATAGAGTAATATAAAAGGGAGATGAGGTGGATTTTATGTATCTTCCATCCTACATTGAATAAGTATTACTAAAGATGTGAGATGAAGTAATATAAAAGGGAGTAGAGGTTGATCTAAACTCTAAACCTCCAATCCCACATTGAATAAGTACAAAAAAACCACATTGAATAAGTACAAAAAAAAAAAAAGTAAGATGCAGTAATATAAAAGGGGTGGGGGGTTTAGATCCTTACTTACAAGAAAGATTAGTGAAAATTTGATTGATATTAAAAATAACAATTTTTTTACCTAAATAACTAATAGTTTAAAATTTTTAAAAAAAGTTTAAAATTTATTTAAAAAAAAAAAAAAAACCGATTTTTTTCCGGTTGAACCGGTTATTGACCGGTTCAAACCGATCCAACCTTAAAAGCGGTTTTAGGCCTCTTTTTTGACCGATTTACCGGTCGGTTCCCGGTCCAACCGGTTGAACCGGCCGGTTCAACCCGGTTACAAAAACATTGCGTGATACTATCAATTTTTTTTATTACTTTTATAATTATCGTATATAAAGTTTTCAACATAGTGCCATACCGTACTAAAAAGCTCAATATACTGAAAATTTTATTTTCACTATTGTAAATAAAGTGTTTGCCAACTTGTATTTTAAGGATATAAACTTCCTAAATCTGAACTTCTAAAGTAGATAAGTTTTATTTGCTATTGAAAGGTAAAAAGATGGAGTAAGCCTTTTAGGTATAAGACACAATTCAATTATATCATTAAAACATGCAACTTGTTTACACTGAAATATTAATATAAGTTGAATGCTTAAAAAAAAATTGCGTAAATATAATAATGATATATATTTTATATTTTTAAAAATATTTTAAATTGCAAAAAATAGTTGAGATATGTTATGTGGATTTGAATATTCAAGGGACATTCATTTTGGATTATTCACCAAAAAGTTGAGATATGTTATGTGGATTTGAATATTCAAGGGACATTCATTTTGGATTATTCTTTAAAATAATGGGCTCGAATCCATTAAACGCCAAGAACTTCGGCCCCGCAATGTTAAAAACTTAAAAAATTCCAAAATTTGGGTTTAGAAAAACGACTCTTCACTCGCGATACCGTTAAATTTGTGAACGACAAATTGCCTCTTCGCCGGCCATACTGCTGTAGCTCATTAATTTATAGGAAACATTTGGAGCAGCAGTACAGTGTTACCAAAAACAACAGAATCTCTATTTCGATACAACCGTAGAGATTGCGTAGCAGCATTTGGAAATGGGTGAAGCAACTGAAATGGTGTCTGTTGAAGAGGCGCTGGAACTAGTGCTTAGGGTTGGGCAAAGGCTGCCGCCGGTGACGGTGCCGCTCCACCAGGCACTCGGAAAAATCTTGGCGCAAGACGTCAATGCGCCCGAACCGCATCCTTCTTATCCTGCATCTATCAAGGTCTGAATTGAAGATATGGTTTATTGAGTATCGATTGAACGTTTTTTCCCCTTCCTTTTTTGTGTGAGATATCCAAAATATACTTGAAATAGATTATATGGTGGTTTATTGAGGTTTAAGTCGATTTTTGAGCTGGAAATTACCGATTTGTTGATTTTGGTATGTCTAGCTGTGGCATTTTGAGAAATATTAATTGTGTGGATGAGATATGTGTGATTTAGTGTTGGTAGGCTCCGTCAATCTAATGATGAGTGATGACTGAATATGAACTGTATTGTGTCATGGTTTTGTTGTGTGTGTTGTGTTTGGTCAAATATATGAACTGTAATGTGTTACAGGTTTTGTAGTCCGCGTTGTATTTTGACTAAGACTAGGCCACATCATGTGGTTAATATGTGAACTAGTATTTCTGTTGAAGCTTTTGGTTTCACCAAGTTCGATTTTCTTTCATGACCAATTTCTTTTGCTCATTCATGAGAATTTGACTACTTCAACATACTTTTTTGCTTAAACTAAGAATAACTATAGATAGATTTGAAGAGAGGAAGATCAGGTTCATGACATTCCATGGAATTCAAATTCTTTAGCACTTTGGATCCCTTGTTACATACTTTTAACATATCATGTGTAACTTTCTAAAGCCCAATTTTAACTGTATATTCAGATTCGATCTTCCACTTCCTATTCTACTCCTACTTTGTTTTCTCTGTGAAAAAGAAAGAGGTCCTGACTATCTGAATTCATTACACAAACTTGCCCAGACCAATTGAATATTTACCTGATTTATACTAATGGTTCCTTATGATAATCTTTGGTGATTCACTTGGTTTTTTCTTGTTCTGTGCTGATGCATTTAATGCCTCTACTGATTGTTCCTGATATATAATAAATATTAGAGTAACACTTGGTGCTCTAGTTGCACCGTGCAACTGGTGTCAACTAATACTGTTCAATGAAAAAACTAATACTGTTCAGTGAAAACAACTAATACTGACCAACTAATACATTTTAATAAAACAACTAATAGCATGTTAAATGCACTTAAGTTGCACAGTGCAGCTGGTGCATGAAGTACTTGTCTAAATATTAGTAATATTCTTCAAGGTTTTCGATCTTTTTAGGTGGAACTCATTATTCTGTTGGGTTTTCTAGGATGGGTATGCAGTAATAGCTTCGGACCGTCCGGGGGTGTATCCAGTAATTACCGAGTCACGAGCAGGAGATGATGGTATTGATGTCAAAGTGACTCCTGGAACAATTGCATATGTTACAACTGGTGGTGAGTAGTCTGGTGTTTGGGATTTATTATTTTCTCTCGCTCCTTTTGAGATCTAATTTGCCAAATTGAACCATCTGTTGCCTATTCACAAATATATTCACTATAGAGTGGATTAGATAAAGGGTCTATCTCGAGAATTTATTATTTGTGCACTTTATTTAATTGCCAAAATTGTCAAACTCCCCCCAAAACCAAGTGGACGATAAACTGTGGTTTCCATTAGTTTATTAGACCACATTTGAGTTAAGTTTTTGACAACTGCAAACATTGATTGGAGCCAAAGTTGGTATAATCCTTGCCAAACCACACCACACCATAATCACCATTATTCAGATCTTTAGATTCAACAACATGGATGAGTAAATTGCAAAATTGCTTACATGGCATAATGATTAATGAGAAAATAAATATCTCAATTTAAAAAATCAGAAATTAAATATAAAAATCATCCTAAAACAATTTTTTTTTGTCAATATAAGACTTAAATTGCATCATTTTAGAAGTTATGAGACTTAATTGAGAAAATTAAATCGTATGGGACTAAAACCGCCACGAACAAATAGTTATTGAACCAATTTTACAATTTACTCCATCATGAATCGTGCCCATTTAATTTGTATCAGATGGTCAAGGTCCGATTTCAGGGCTTAATAAAATACATAATGAGTTTTTTCTACTTTGTTCAGGACCAATACCTTATGGCGCTGATGCTGTTGTGCAAGTAGAGGACACTCTACTAGTGGATAGTCCATCTATTGGTCCAAAGCAAGTAAAAGTATTGAAGCAGGTTTCACAAGGATTTGATATCAGGCCAGTGGTATGAATCTGTTCATTTTAGTATATTTTTGTTTGAATTGACTTTACTTATTCTATCTTTAGTTGAATTCAATTTCTTTAGAGTTTAGCTTACCCCAAGGCAAGTAGTGTTATCGATGCTTATTGTTGCTCAATTTATCCTGCTAAACTCTTACATAGTAAACTCATGGAGTAGGAATTAGAATAAGTGTCTTTACAAGTATTAAAATGGTGTGAAGCTTTGTGTTACTCGAAACTTATTTTATGGACACTGTTTCACATTACTATGATTTTGCTCATCCACAACTAGACACTTCTATAAATATAATTTTCCTGATGAAATTATATTATGTCAATAATTTCTTTCTATATACATACTGATTGATATAGAAGTCAAAATTCTGGGTCGTTGTGTGACAGGTAATTTAAAGTGAGTTTTATTTTAGCATCAATTGGATGTTTTTCTTCCATGGTAGGAACTTTGATATTTATTTTCTTGCAAAATTGGTCTATTCTTGTTGTTTTGAAGATAAATGAGGTGACTCCCCTTCCCCCTCTTGAAATGATATTTGTATGTGTTTTATGTATGTATACAAGTGTGTATATATATATATATTTAGATAGTAATAAAAATCTTCCATAGCCACCCATTTTTCTGCCTTATAAGCCATAATGTAAAAAAGTGATTTCTTCCTACAGTATTGTGCATGCCTACTTCACGTCTGATTCTTTTCACCTTTTCATTTGTAACAAATGACCTTCCGAGGTCGAATATAGGCTTTCAATGTGAATGAATGCAATAGCTCGGGGGTGATACCATGTAGTTTTAATTGTATGTTGTCTATGCCTTCAATGTTTTGTTTTTCCACATTATATTAACATGTAAATGTTGCTAGGGGTGTGACATTGCTAAAGGTGATGTAGTTTTGAAGTCTGGAGAACGTTTAGGTGCTGCAGAAGTTGGCCTACTTGCCACAGTGGGCGTAACAACTGTGAAGGTATTCCTTATATCCCTACTCTCTCTCTCTCTCTATATATATATATATATATATATATATCTTTCTTCTCCATGTTTCCCTGGTTTTGGTCTTCAGAACTTTTTGCTATTTACAGGTTTATCCAATTCCGAAAGTTGGGGTTCTTTCCACAGGCGATGAACTTGTTGAGCCATCAATTGACTCTTTAAATCGTGGCCAGGTAGTGGAAACTTTCCAATTGAGCAGAAGGAAACTTTCCAATTTCAAGATGAAAATCTAGGATCTATGTGATTTTTTAAGTTATTGTGGATTCAGTCAGCTGATTGTGTTGAAGTAGTGCAATTTTGTGTTAGACGGTTGCCTATTTGCACACTATCTCATTCTATTGAAACTCTGGAAGTTGTGACTTTGTGGAGTGGTACACCAAGTCTGTATATATCATATAGATTTTCTGTCATAATTTACTGGATTTCCATTTTCTATCTTTGCTTTTGTATGCCAATGTGTGTTTCTCTCACTTTCACTGAATGGTGTTGAGTTCATTATTTACGCTTTCAAACATTTATGAACTTTTGACAAAATCTGGTGCTTCAAGGTGATTTATTGCTTGCTTGGATGCCTCACAGGCCATAGCCCTATATTTTAACCGTCTTAAGTGTAGTGTAATCTTCCATCTCTTCTACTACCTTCTGTCTTCTCCTATTTTACAACTTCTGTGGTTTGTTACACTTTTTTTACGTAACCTCCTCTTCTTTAGCTCTTCTTTTTCTATCTTTCCGTTGGCCTAAATCTTACTGGATGAGAAGTTTTGGAGATATAAATCTGTCAAGATAGGACTTGTTGACTTTCTTTGTATTGCATCTTAATTATATGTTTCTTATTAGATGCTCTAGTCTTCTGCAGATTAGGGACTCCAACCGTGCCATGATCCTCAATGCTTGTGTGCAGCAGCAGTGTGAAGTTCTTGATCTTGGCATAGCTCATGATGATGAAAAAGAAATTAAGAGGATATTTGATGCATCTTTTTCTAGTGATATTGATATTCTATTAACTTCTGGAGGAGTATCAATGGGAGACAGGGATTTTGTGAAGCCTTTACTTCAAAAGAGTGGAAGTGTATATTTTCATAAGGTGTGAATTCTCGGTGAAGCTTATCTTAATTTTTCTTGTTGCCTACATCTTACTCTGTTTTCTGGATTCAGATAATCAATGGACACTTAGGAAGGATTTAAAAATGCTTTTTCTTTTGGCCTGATCTTTGGATACAGGTTTGCATGAAACCAGGAAAGCCTCTTACATTTGCTGAGATCCTTCCTGGATCAACTGAAAAGGGGCCCAAAAGAAAGATTCTTGCTTTTGGTTTACCTGGAAATCCAGTAAGCTGCTTGGTCTGTTTCCATCTCTTTGTGGTTCCGACAATTCGACATCTTTCTGGATGGACACAGCCTCACTTTCCAAGGTTTTCAAGAGTTGTATATCTCTTCTTTTACTTTCCAATCATCCTTTTTAAGTAATATTATTCTCTTATTCTTATTTACACATTTGGTAGAGTACATGCTCGGCTTAAGCAATCGATAAAGGCAGATCGAGTTCGTACAGAATTCCACCGTGCCTCTGTCAGCTGGGAACTCGACAGTGGTTCACAAATATCAGGGTAAGTGTTATTTCTTGCCTTTGTTACTTTGCATTTCCACCACTGCCCCCTATCTCTCTCACATTCACACACACACGCACACACAAAGAAAGATAGAGGGAGAGAGAGGGAGAGAGTGTGTCTTGTATTGACGCCTCCATGTATGAGTTGTGCAAATGTGTGCATAAGAAGAGTTAAATGTTAGGTACAATTCTATAAAATTATTTCCAAATTTGTACAAAGCTGGTTTTTGTGCTTGATGGGATGGAAATGATCTTTGCCAGATTTGTTGCTGAGAGCACTGGTCACCAACATAGCAGTCGTCTCTTGAGTATGAAGTCAGCAAATGCCTTATTGGAGTTGCCACCTACAGGCAACTTGATTCCTGCTGGGGCTTCTGTGGTGGCAATCATTATCTCTGATATAATCGGTTTTGATGGGCCCAGTAGTTTGCCATCATCAGTTCCAGTCTCTGTGACACCGAAAAGTAACCATAACAACATAGATAAAGGCATGTATGAAGGTTCTGAATACAGAGTAGCAATTGTTACAGTGAGTGACACAGTTGCATCAGGGGCAGGACCTGATAGGAGGTACCTTTCACCTTTATAGCTATTCGGTATTTTCATTAATTTGGTTTACCTGCGATAATAACCATAAAAAGATTGATAGAGTTTGCATGCATATTACTATAAATAAAACTCACAATTTAAATTCTCGCAAAAAGTCTTGTATACACCTGGTGCAACATGCAACTTTAAGTGCATTTGTAAATGGTATTAGTTGTATTCTAAAAGGTATCAGTTGGTCAATATTAGTTATTTGAACTGAACATTATTAGTTGTGTACAGTTGCACCGTACAACTCTGTATAAGAGACATGCTCTAAATTTCGGGTTCTGATAAGCATCCTAATATAATATGAAAGGAAATATGCTGCAGTTAGTGGTAAAAGCTGAACTATAAGTTGCATCACGATACATCTTTCAGGATCGTGATTCCTGAAAGGTCACTTTATTGATGCTAGAACAAACACACAATTCATATTACGTCCATGTGAAAGGACAACATGGATGAACTGAAGAATTTGCCACATACTTTTGTTTGAACGACATTGCATTTACATGGTTGTGTTTTAAACTTAGGCTTTCTTTTCTGTAAACTTCAGTTGTTAGTTTCTTATCAATGATCATTTATGGTCGAAAGCTGAACTATAAGGTGCATCGAGATACATCTTTCAGGATCGTGATTCCTGAAAGGTCACTTTGTTGATGCTAGAACAACCGCACAATTCATATTACGTCCATGTGAAAGGACAACATGGATGAACTGAAGAATTTGCAATATAATTCTGTTTGAACGATCTTTAAACTTCAGCTGTTGGTTTCTTTTCAATGATCTCCATAAAAACATTTATTATCAAGTACTCTTTATATGACCAGGTTCATAACAATAGTATCAGACTGTTCCTGTGTTCTAAGTTCCAGTATTACGAGTGCCATACCCTGAGAACGAGGTCTATAAACAATACCATTTTTTTAAACAATATCTGTGGACTGTGATTCAGCCCCTTTAAACTGGGAATTAGGAGTAGTTAAAATAGTCAATAATGCAGTTAATTCTTCATAAGCGTGTTTGAAAGTCATATATAAGTATTGAAGGACTGGTCCTGCTTTTCAGCCCGATAGAAATCCTTTCACTCATAAAAAATTTGGGAAATATTCTCTTTAACAGAGAACTCAAAAGCTAAATATTCCGGAGCTAGGAACTGGGCAGCATTTTTTTTTTTGTTAAATTTTTAGTTCCAAACTATATTCTATAAGTTATTTAAGCTGTGTTGATGAACTGATGTTAACGATAAACCAATTCTGCTATGTGGTTTGATAAGAAATTTGATTTTGTAGTGGCCCACGGGCAGTATCTGTTTTGAATTCCGCATCAGAAAAACTTGGTGGAGCAAGGGTTGTTGCTACAGAAGTTGTTCCAGACGAAATTCCAAAAATAAAGGAATTGCTGAAGAGATGGAGCGATATTGATAAAATGGACCTCATTCTTACCCTTGGTAAGTATGTATTTCAGCATATCTATCTGCTTGGATGCAATTATCAGAATTCATAACCGGGCCCCAATTTTTATTCCCTTTATTCGTACATCTCATGAATAGGAAGAAACCTTTCTGTTTAACATAGATTTGGATATTATTCTCGAGTTTGCTCTACATTTTCCTCAATAATCTGATTGAATTAGGTGGTACTGGATTCACCCCAAGGGATGTTACTCCTGAAGCTACAAAAGAGGTGATTCACAAGGAGACACCTGGTCTACTTTATGTTATGATGCAAGAGAGCTTAAAGGTATCTAGTTTTGTTTCATTTTATATGTTCATAAAGGTCTACAATACTTTCTGGATTCGTACCTGCTTGAAAAATTGAAACACGTATCTTGATTTTAATTCACTGAACTTATTCAGTATGAAATATGATTTGCACATCTTGACTTGATTTTTTTTAAAGTCATAAGCTCTATATTCTCTGGAAACATAATAATAATAATGATGGCGACCTTTTTATAAGTTTTTTTTGGTTCAGAAGTATATGGTAGTTGGTTGCCTTTCTAGTATTGCAAAGAGCTTGTTTGTGTAGAAATTTGAGCAGATTTTCTACTTAATTTCATGCCGATCATGGACTAGCTATATGATCAAAATTGATTTCAGTAGCATAGTTTTTGTTCATTGTAAAGTGCATACATGTACATGAAGAAATCATATACCTGATCAATTAATTTTTCTGTAATCATGTGAGCAGGTGACACCATTTGCAATGCTATCACGCTCTGCAGCTGGAATAAGAGGCTCAACATTGGTAAGCCCCGAATCTGATTTAATAATTTATTAATTAATAACTTTATTAAATTCAATGAATTAATTTGATAATTGGCTCATTTCATGGATTCATTTATTGGTTCATGTAGCTTACCCATTTATTTGGGATTGAAGGCTCAGTTTGTTTGTTTATTAGTTTCAATGAATTAATTTTTCCCAAGTGTCACATATCAATATGCCATTTTGAAATGCTGGTGCATATCCTCAACTCACTTGCCTCCACCAAACTGTGCATGTGAATGCTATTTATGTTTTTGGTGGTAAGATCTTTGCTCCCCGTACTTATATGACGTTCAAAAATAAATAAGTAATGAAAAAAATATATTCTATTGCTCTATGTGAAGGTCACTGAGATTGTTCATGGACATAAAAGGTCCCTGAGGATAAGTTTTTGTGTTGGTCTATTTATTTAATTTGAGAATTATAATTTATGTTGAATTACAAAATTCAAATCATAATGTAGAAATCGAAACACATTGCAATATCACGTTATTAATATTCAAAACACAATAAAATAAAATAATATACAGCAGACAGGAAAAAATTGAGGATCTAACAAAAGTTACGAGGTGAATACTTAAATGCACCAGAAGCACTGTGCAATTCAATTGTTGTAAATGGTATTAGTTGTTTTACTAAAAAGTATGAGTTGGTCAGTATTAATTGTTTTTATTGAACAATATTAGTTGTGCCTGATTCCTTACTCAAGTTATGACATATATATTGTATAGTTTAATCAGTTTAAAGTTATGTCAACTGTAATGTATAGATTAATCAATTTAGTTTGCACCCAAGTTGCTAACTTTTCTTTGTGATCAGATCATAAACATGCCGGGAAATCCCAATGCCGTTGGAGAATGTATGGAGGCTCTGCTAACTGCACTTAAGCACACGTTGAAGCAAATTAAGGGCGACAAGAGAGAGAAACATCCGCGGCACATACCTCATGCAGAAGCGGCCCCCGCCGATACTTAGGAGAAAAGCTATAAGCGACTCAAGAAACTGGCTGCAATTGTTCCCATTAATTGCAGCTTGGTGGATATGGTGTATTTCTAATGCAAAATGATGATTAATAAAACACACTTTTCGAATGAACTCAGCTTGGTTGAGATCGACTTCTTTATATAATATCCTTGTACAAATTGGGAGAAAAAAATCACAAATGGCCCTGTAACTTTGTCCGATTCTAGAAATAGTTCTGTGAGTTTTTATTTTATCAATTGTAGTCCTTTTTAGCCGGAAAACTAAAAATTTTAGCCGGAAATATGATGTAGCACACAAAATAATTCGAAAAAAAATATTGAAATGACGGGTTCAATGAAAGAAAGAGAATAGTATAAGTTTCGACCCTCGCCTCAACGTAAATCACTCGAAATTAATCACGATAATTAATGTAATTCGTGATTTTGAAGTTGCGATTCACGGGGGAGGTGTAAGCAAAACATGAAATTGATTGAAGATTTTTCTTCCTTGATTAAAGACAGTTCAAATGAGAGTGGTGACGACCGTCAATGTGAACAGAATAAAAAGTTAGGTCAATTTTCCGATCAAATTTTAAATTATCTCTGTGAAAATGACTACAATTGAAACCAAAAGGACCACAATTGATAAAATAAAAATTTACAGGACTATTTCTGAAATCGAACAAAGTTACAGGATCATTTGTGATATTTTCTCTATAAATTGGTAAGTAGTTTGGATCTTCTGAAATTTAATAGCAGCTGGTACTTAGATTACATGTATAGTGGACCATAATAACATCTGGAGTGAGTCTCTTCTGGTACATAATGCATGGTCTATAGTGTATTTTAGAAACACACAACTTGTTGTATTGAATATTTAATTCGTTTCCTAAGTTACACATTTCAGTGTAAACAAGTTGTATATTTTAATACAATAAATTATATATTTTTAAAACCCATTATGGAGTGTACCTAATGCTAATGCATACAAGATTTAGCATAACATAATATCTATGCGACTAAATAATCAAAATTTAGACCATATTTCTTATTTTTTTATTAATTTTAATACATATTTTTTTTGTTTTAACAAATATTGTACATACTTTTAGTCAGTATATAAAAATATCTCTCAATCAAAGTGTTAAAGCGTCATGCCCAAATAATATATATAGTGAGACGGTCTCATGCAAGTGTGCCTCTATTCTTAAAATGTTTGTTTGTTTTTTTTTTTTTATATTTTATGTCCCGAATTGATAATTATAGCAAATTATATAAGAGTAAATATTAATTTTATGACAAAAGCTCATATGAGACGTCTTATATGAGGCGGGGTACAACTTAGTACAAATCACATCCATCTCTCTTAAAGTGTTAAAACATAAGTGATCAATTTATGCCCCGTTTCACTGTGAGATCGTCTCATGTAAGTGTGCCTCTAATTTTATCATCAATAATAGTTCTAGAAAATGTAAAATAATTATTCAATAATATAATAAGATGTATATCTAGAAAAACTGCTAATGCTGCCAAAAGAACTGATAAAATCATAAAATGAGACTTCAATATGCCAGTGCTGCTCCATTTTCCGATGTATATGAATTGATCAATATTTGCACTAGTCGGTCTCTTTTACAATAGTTTTCTTTTTAAATTTTATCTTAGAAAAATATTATAAAAATTTCATTTCTTCTTTCATGCAAAATCTCCGGATATTTATATCAAACATATGTATCAGTATTAAGCAATTGATCTCTTTGCTAGTAAATAAAAATATAGAAAACAATCGTACATTATTTTGATAAAACATTGATAGTAGAACTTCGAGGATGTTTTTAGGCCTTTTTTTAATCGTTTGGAGGCATTAACAATTTTGATAAAAAATCGCGCAAACCCAAGTTTATCTTTAAAGTCGATTTTTTTAGTATTAATGTTATGTATAAAAATTATCACTATTATGTATAAAAATTATCACGTTTTAAAAAATATTTTATATTTATAAACAGTAAAATCTTTTTGCGCATAATTGTGATAATTTTTATACATAACATTGATAAAATACATGTAAGGATCTTGCTCAACAATTTTTTGCGACTGTCGAGATTAAAACAGATGAGTGATGAAATTATATAAATATGCTGACGTCACGTAGTTGAGTTGATCTTTATAGGGTGAATATTCGTTCTTATCAAAGAATGAGATAGAATTCCATTTCCTTTGAAATTTTGCTCTTTCAAACGTAACTTAAATGTCAAAATGAATCTCGCACATAAAATTCTCACATTTTAAGCTCTCTATATGAATATACCTTAACAGCTTTAGAATTCACGGTTTAATACAAGTAAAAATAATGAGATAATATTGTAGATTTCGATTAATAATAGTGTATAGTGCTGTAAAAAATGAAAGAGTTCCTTTTGGAACACAAAATTGAAAACAAAAAATGAAATTGATCATTTTAGTTAACATCCAAGTATAGCCTTATTTTCCTGTCGTAGAAAAAAAGAAAAAAGTCTAGCCTTATTTCACCCATTTTTGTCTTTTACCAGTTTTGTATCTTCCGTACAGCATCACGTGGTTTCCATGTGTCTTTTATATGGCAATTTGTGATCTTATCCTCAAGATTTATTCATGAAATAGATAAATTTGTACTGAATTTCAGAAATATTGTCATAGTTTCATAAAATTTGGATAATTAATAGATTTCCTAATTTCAAATAGATAATCCTTTTCTTATAATTAATTCAGTAAATAAAAAACTCCCCCATATAAACAAAATTGCATCTTTTAGTCTAATAAATTATATATTTTTAAAATGCACTATGAATGCACGATGCATCTAGATGCACATGCCACCCACTCTAAAAAAATACTGTATACAATTATATATTCAATTTATCATAAAAAAATTCATGATTTTACGATCGAATTCTTTAAATTTTAATCATTACTTTTAACTTCTTTGATTAGTGTGAGATTTAATTTTATATCAAATCAACGTTTATTAGTGATTGATATTGTATTATTATATGACAAAAAGTTATACAGACCTGGTTCAAGCAATATATGAACCTTATTTTTAATTCATGGTATTTAAACTTATTCAGGGTATGATACGAATCAAGTCAGTGGGTTAGAAAAATGTATTGAAAATAAATAAAATGAGTCAAATAATCAAGTTCATAGTATAGACTTGATTCATGGGAGACAATCTTATTATATTATATTGAGAAGAGTAATAAAGTGTATAAAATGTGATGTATTATAAAAAGTAATAATAAATTTTATTAGTATTTATAGGTGTGGATTGAATGTGAGATTTAAAATCAGATTCTAAATTTAAAATTCGATCGGAGAACGCAAAGTCGTAAATTCATCCGTGTAAATTTCAAAATAAACATGGCCTAATGTTCTGGATTTTCGTCACACATACACATAACCACATTAATACTGTTCTGGATTTTCGTCACACATACACATAACCACATTAATACTATGATCTCCGTTGCTACTTGCTTGCACACTCAATTTCAATGTTATTTATCACTTCAAATATCAATGTAATACTATGATCTCCGTTGCTACTTGCTTGCACCCTCAATTTCAATGTTATTTATCACTTCAAATATCAATGTTGGTACTCCTAAGGACCTAAGCATATACAATAGAAGTAATTAAATCCGTAGAAATATATATGTATATTAGAAAATTAATAGTAAAATTGATTTTATATAGACCTTTTTAATTATAATTTTTTTTTTGAAAATAGACTCCTTCCCTAATATCAAAATCTCTCATATATTCACGTGGATAAAAATATAGAAAACCACATAAAGTGATATTTCCCAAGTCTATAATCAAAATTAGACGATTTTGTCTTTGTGTACATACATTAGTCTATCCTATATCCTATTTAATTCACTTTGTCGTCTCTCACCTCATACATGATACTTTTTTAATGTTGTCAAAATGAAGACGCGGCGACACGTAACACGTAACGGGGACACATGTATTCATGCATGGCCTTTCACGAACTACATGCAACATTTCGCATCTCTATCTTCAAAATTTTCCGACACTATAAATTAATCGCCACTCCCCACTCATTTCCCATCTTCCTCCGAAACCAAACAATTAAAAGAGAAAATGAGTTACAAATTGTGTTTTTTGGTTGCAGCAGCAGCATTGCTGCTAGCTTCCGCAAGTCTATCTCTGGGTTCCGAAGGCCCAGAACTGAAGCGGTGCAGGCAGCAGTGCGAGCCTCTTAAACAAATCGATCAAAGAGAAGCAAAAAGATGCATCCAGCAGTGTCAGGTATATATCGTATAATATTCTAGTACATTCTTTTGAGATGAAGCAAGTCTTTCGGTTTTTCCCCGATAAAAAAAAAATAAGTCTTTCGGTTTTTCTTGTGATTTGTGTCACAAATTTTCTTTTTATGATTCTTCTTTCATGCTATCTCTGTTTTGTTTTTATTTTTTATTGCTCAAGTTAAAATAATTCTTCTCTCATATTATGTCTGTCTTGTTTTTATTTTTTATTGCTCAATCTAAAATGATTCTTCTTTAATATTATCTCTGTCTTGTTTTTATTTTTTATAAATTAAAATAATACAAATTTTGATGGGGGACTTATTTTTTTGTAATGAGAAAAATATTTATTAATATTAAAATGAATAAAATAGCTTTTTATCATGGGCGATTTGATCACTTCACGTACATAAGACAAAATAAATACTTTGTGATGTCAGTGGAATGACATGTAATTTAGAAATGTTTATAAGGAGATTTGTTTAAAAAGGTAAAATTACTTTTCACGATTTATGAAATGAGAAAATTAAATAAAAATATCGAATTTCAAAATTTAAGCAATAAAAATAAGAGAGGAGACGGAGAGAGTATGATAGTGTAGAATGTTTATTTATATTGTATGTTAATGCTAGTCTCGGGAGAGAGACGAGGGCGTGGAAGAAAGAGGTAGCCCTGAAGAGAAGCTGAAAGAATGCAGCAGGTGGTGCCAGCAGCAGCCAGAGGAGCAACGCCTGCAGTGCCAGAGCGTATGCCGCAAGCAGTACGAAGAGGACAAGGAGCGACAGCGCCGCGGCGACAACCCCGTGGACCCGCAGTACGAGTACGAGGTGTGCCGCGAGGTCTGCACCAAAGCGTCGTCGGACCAAGACTGGAAGTGCGAGCGGAAATGCGAGAGGCAGCAGCAGCCGCAAAATGACGAGCAGGAGCGCCGTACGTGTTCGAAGACCAGCATTTCTTCACGGGCTACCAAACGCAACATGGCAGGTTGAGACTTCTGCAGAAATTCACCGACAGGTCCAGGCTTCTGAGAGGGATTCAGAATTATCGGGTTGCGATTTTCGAGGCGCAGCCGCAGACCTTCATCTTGCCTTGTCACTCGGATGCTGAGAGTCTCGCCTTTGTTGCCAACGGTAACAATTTCATTGTTTCAAATTTTAATTGGATTTCTATTGAAAGGCAAAAACTAAGCGATTGTCAGATCGAATAAATCTAACGTGTGCTCTTGTAAATAGCTTGATTCGATTTACTCGAACTTGAGTTAAAACTGCACCTGTTGCATTTGTTACTTTTTTATTTTTACATGCATGTGATAATGTAGATGTATAATTAATTATGTATGAAATTAGTTGTGCAGGTAAGGGGACAGTGAGCTCAGTGCACCAGGACAGGAGAGAGAGCTACAATATCAAAGAAGGTGACATATTTAGGGTCAAAGCAGGGACTACTGCCTATTTGATCAACAGGGACAACAGGGAGAGATTAGTCATAGTCAAGCTTCTCCAACCCGTTAACACCCCCGGTGAATTCCAGGTAATTAATTAATAAATATCAATTTATATCAAGATTAGTATGAATTATCAAATGTTGTTAATTAAATGTGGTTTTTGTTTGGATATACAGGCTTTTTACGGAGCTGGTGGTGAAAACCCTGAATCCTTCTACAGAGCCTTCAGCAACGAAATTCTTGAAGCTGCTTTCAATGTAATTAATCTCCATTATTTAATTTAATTTATCTAAAATTGGTTATTTGATTGATTTTTTGTACTGAATTTAGACAAGGAGCGATAGATTGGAGAGGCTATTCAGTCAACAAAAGCGAGGGGCGATAATCAAGGCTTCGGAGGAGCAGATCAGGGGAATGAGCCACGGAGAAGGCGGCATATGGCCATTCGGAGGCGAATCCAAGGGCACTCATAATCTCTACGAACGAACCGCCCAAAGAAACCAGTACGGACAGCTGTACGAGGTCGATGCCAACCAATTTAGTCAGCTGAGAGACCTCAATGTTGCCGTTTCTCTAGCCAACATTTCCCAGGTACCTTAACATTGTACTGCACAATACATTAAACATGTACAATATCTTACAGTATTGCTGGGCACTGTCCTGCAAATCGATTAATCGGTTTCTTGGTTTTGTTAGGGTGCGATGACTGCTCCGATTTACAACTCGAAAGCCACTAAAATCAGTGTAGTCGTAAAGGGGGAAGGCTACTTCGAAATGGCATGCCCCCACCTCTCTCAGTCTCAGTCTCAGTCACAGTCACAGTCACAGGGCCAGACTAGAGGCTACCAGAAGATCAGATCCAACCTTAAAGTCGGTACAGTTGTCGTCGTCCCGGCAGGTCATCCTTTTGTGGCCGTAGCTTCCAACAACCAGAATCTGCAGCTCCTCTGCTTCGAAATCAACGCTTACAACAACGAAAAGTTCGCCCTTGCAGGTAAAATCAAGTAAAATATAGTACAAAAAAGGCCCAGAGATCAATTGTTTCTGATCATTATTGTTGGTATGTTATGACAGGAAAAGGAAATGTGATTAAGCAATTGGAAAGAGAGGCGAAGGAGTTGGCGTTTGGCGTGCCAGCGAGAGAGTTGGACGAGGTGTTTAATAGCCAGCAGGAGGAGTATTTCTTCAAGGGGCCAAGGCAGCAGGGACAGGGCCGCGCGGACATGTAGACGGTGGCGAAGGGGCTGCCGGAGTTTTGAGTTTGCATATGTAAATGTGAGTGTGTGTACCAGTTGATGTGAAGGTGTAAAGTAACTACGGATGTAAGATAAAATGTTTTAACATAAATAAGACACAACTGGTTCCAGGGTATATACTACTGTCTTGCTTTTGCCTTTTGCTTTTAAGCTTTTAAGCTTGCTTAAGTAATGCCACTTGCGATATTAATGTACGTTCTCTTAAATTTTAAAAGGAACAAAGATGAACAAACTGGCCAATTTTAACTAATTCTCGCTTAACAATCAACTGTAAATGTGCAAGGAGAATCTGGTTATACAAATTTGACCAATTCTGCACGAGGATAAACACCTAGGACACGGTTTCCCATTTATTTAGACACTTTTAGTGCATATTTTATTTATTGCAATTTGCTACTCCTATTTGAAATTTGCAACTTTAATTTTCAAAAACCAACTCTTGAATTGAACCATGTTTAGTTCTAGTATAAAAGAACACTTCGACTTGTAACATATATGTTAGGGTTTGGGGCCTGTTTTAGTAGAATCGGCCCAAATGGGCCTTTAGGATTCAGATCCGATTTTGCCTATAAATACCTATCTGATTCATTGTATTTGTTATTACTGAAAATATTTATAAATCTCCTGACTTGGCAGTGCCCTATACTTAGTCATTCCTGATGAACTATGTAACCAAATCAACCTTATTTAATTTCGTTTCTTTCAATAATCAAATCTGTCTTATTTAATTTCGTTTCTTTCAATTTCACTATAATTGTAGCTTAAATCCTAACAATGCACGTGATGCAAATCTTTATTCCTTGAAAACTCACCATGTCGTGTTTTATATTTCGGCTTTCTAATAAATCAGTGTTGGGCTCGCTTATCCTGAGGCCCAATCATTTAATCAGCAGGCTCAATTAAATTGAAATCAGTTATCCGAATTAATTGGTGTTGGTTTTGGTTCGATTAGGGAATTCAATCCTACGGCCGACTGCAGAGGGGGTGATTTGTGTGAGGTATTTCGTTACTTGCTCTCCAATTTATCTCTTGTCCGTACATCGTTCGTTTCCATGGCTGTGAGTTGAATTTCCCTGAGAATTTATATACATAACATGAGTGATTAAGTGAGTCAGTAATACAAATCATCTTCCCTTATTCTTTTCAGGTGAATTATGCGGTTGATGATGATGATGGAGCTCACTCATATTCTACGAGTCATTGTTATCTTCACCCATTTTACCTAATTGACCCAGATAGACTGAATAAGTTTAAATACCCATAATAAAAAGGTGAATTATGCGGTTGATGATGATGATGGAGCTCACTCATATTCTACGAGTCATTGTTATCTTCACCCATTTTACCTAATCCAACGTATTTTTCTAACACGCTAAACTTAACTCGTATCATAGACTGAATAAGTTTAAATACCCATAATAAAAAATCAAATTCATAATCAAATTCATAGCATAAGCCAGATTTATATAAATTCCTATGTATCAAGGTCTTCAAGGAAAAAAAATCAAGTTCCCTTTCCGTTCACTATTAATTTCAATATTATTTAACACCTTAAGATTCAATATATATATATATATATATATATATATATTAATATTATAAGTTAGGCACGATTACATAAACTAGTTTCACCTACAATTAATTTATATTTATGGTGTATTTTAAACAATTTGCTTTGTTAAAATATAAACCATATGTATTAGTTGTTTCTTCAAATTATGCATCAATTTCTATGTCACAAATTAAGTGATGGTTACAAATTTTAATTAAACAATAAAACAGTCTCGAATAATATCAAGTATCAACTACTCAATAGTTAATATTGCACACCAATTTCGATCCCATAGCATATAGGTCAAACAATAGTTTAGAGTGGATTTTCAGTACATAGAAATGTTTATATATAGGAGCTTATATTTGTTTGTCTTGTGTGTAATCTGGTAAGGTTGAGTACCCTTGTACTCGCTCTATAATATTGTTATTTTTAAAAAAAAAAAGAAATATTGTTATTTTGTTAAAAAATATATAAGATGGAATAACAGAAACGTAAAGAAATAACCTGAAACCTATATTTTAAATGCGGATTGGACAGCTGATCGGATGGGTAATGGGTTCGATCGCTACTCAACAAGTACGATGGACTACCGGCTCAAAGCATTGGACAGCTCGACCGGGATTTTGGTTGAACAGGTCAACTTGCAGTGCGATTTAATTTGTAAGAATTTTTCTTTTGGAGGGCAATTTGTAATTTTTTTTTCTTCATTCAGATTTCCTCCTCCCGATTATAATCTTTAATTTTTATACTTAATTACGTAATTTGTAATTATTACATCACTAGTAATGGAACCCGTGTAGTTGAAAAATTATTATAATAGTGAGTAATATAATTTTTGGAAAAGTGAATTCAAATTTAATACACAAATTTAAATTAAATTGGTTCGTTAAGTACTGAAAATCTCGAAACATATCGAAATATAAGTGAAATCAGATAGCAGCTATGGGTTCATGTAAAAGACGTAGTTTTAAAAAATCAAAATTTAAAATGATTACAGATTCCGAAAAACCTCTTTGAAATCCACAGTTAATGGAAAAAAATATTAACAAAATTTTGTGATAATTTTAAAATATTGGATTTGAGAAAAAATATTTGGAATAACTTTATTTTCTAATACATCTAAAAAAGTCTTTGGAATATCATTTTTGGAATAAATATTAGTAACAAATAATATGAGAAAAATATCTTAATCTTTGAGAAAACAATCTATATATTTCAAATAAAATCATGATCAAATCCAGTGATTTAAAAAATCGATTGAATCGGTCGGTGGAATCGGGAAACAACCATGTAGAATCGGTCTGATTACCATCAAAAAAACCGTTTTTACAGTTGAATCGGAAAATACCGGTAAAAATTGAAAACCGGTAAAACCGATTGAATCGATTTTTTTTTTGTTACCGGTACAACAAATTATATTACATCATATCAATTCAACCGTCCGTTTTAAGTCGGGTTTGGCCAGACCGAAGGCGTTAATGCTATCTGGTCAACCTCTGTTTCTACTTTTTACAAACATACTAGTAATTAAACCCGTGCGATGCACGACTGTAGTTGAAAAATTATTTTTATAGTGAGTAGTATGGTTTTCGGAAAACTCTTAAGAATAATGTTTTAGCTAATTCATATTTAATACACAATTTTAAATCAAATTCATTCGTTAATTACTGAAAATCTCGAAACACGCCGAAATGTAAGTGAAAGCAAATAATAACTATGGGTTCATGAAAAAAAATGTAGTGTTAAAATAACCAAAGTTTAAAATGACTATAAATTCCGAAAAACTTCTCTGAAAACCACATTTTTTGTTTTTTTAGCTGATTGCTCATGATCGCCGCACACCAAAATCTTCAAGCCCTTGCATTGGTGACTCTCAAAACTACCACCTAGAACTGACCATGACTGAAAATTGATTTCTACAAAAATATGCCAACATTTGCAAGCGATTGTCCTTAGCTCTTGTTTATCGACATTGCATATGAGACAATATAACGGGAACTGTCTAATAATAATGAATTGAGAAAAAATATTTGAGAGAAAGTAGAAGAAATCTTTGGAATAAATATTAAAAAATAATAATGGGAAAACTTTGGTATTTAGATTGATCATGATTTTTATGATTTATACTCAATAATAAAACTTTCAAATTAGTTTGTGAAAAAAAAATATATATTTTCTCGCATATTTGGAACTTTTCATATATATCTACTGTATCTTCACTTTGCAATTTTATTAAATACATGTATCTCAATAATAAAAAGATATTTTAATATTATAATATATTCCAAGTAAAATAATGATCAAATCTATGTATATAAAAAAAAGTCATATGATCAAATCTATATATTTCAAAAAAAACATGATCATATTTATTAATTTTCTTACAAATTTATTACTCCCTCCGTCCCAGAAGACCTAGCACACTTACTTTTTGCTCGTATTTTTGCGTGAGAGCTGTTTATTAATATTTGAAATAATAAAGTGACTTTTAAGGTGAGGTATGATAGTCTTACCCCTCTTCTGTCATACGCATTTCTTAAAATTATTTTATCATTTCAAATAGTAATAAAAAACTCGCTCGTTAAAACACGAGCGGAACAGTAACTGTGCAAAGTCTTCCGGTACGGAGAGAGTATTATTTTTTTAAATCCTTTCCTCCGACCCCAAATAATTAGATATATATATATATATATATATATATATACTATACTTTCGAATAATAGATATCACTCAAATATTGACTCCCTAATTCTTTATTCCTTCTAAGAGACATTTTGACTTCTGAAATGAAATTCTTATCCTCTTCTTTTTTCCAGGTTGTATCTCAATCAATGGTGTAGAAGTCGGAAATCGGTAGTCGGGCGGACATGGACCGCTAGCGCCTAGGCCGTTTAGGCGGGGACTAAATCGAGGAGTAGTCGGTTCGATTTTCTTTTATTTTTTTCATCTAAATGAGTTTTATTTACTATTTATCAATATATTATAACAAAAATACACTTCAAAAGTAATTAATAAATTCATTATACAACCGCCTAAATCTAGATAACAATTGAAACACCTTTTCTTATATATTGAGAATTTTATTTGTCCCATCAGGTTTGACTTTATTGATTGTACCTATTAATTTCTCAAAAAAAAAATTACATTAATTTTCTTACAAATTTATTATTATTTTTTAAAATTCCTTCTTCCTACCTAAATTCATTATATATATATATATATCAATCAAATATTGACTCCCTAATTCTTTATTCCTTCTCAAAGACATTTTGACTTCTGAAACGAAATTTTCATCCTCTTCTTTTTTTCAGGTTGAATTCTTGAAGATTTATTCAAAATCTAGGAGTTTTGTACTATTGTTCCAAGGCTGCTCAACTTCTTTTCAATAATATCTTGCAGTTCTTCGTTATACCATCCCCTTTAATCTGTAAAATTATTTAGATCATATTTTTTAATTTTAAAAATAACATATAAATTAATATTTTATTAAAAAGATCTTTATACCTCTTTAATCTGTATAATTATTTAGATCATATTCTTTCCTAAAAAGACAAATGAAATGGATTGGAGGGAGTACTAATGTAAAATTGTAAATAATATAGAAGACTATTTAAAAGATATCAATTACAATATAATGTATTCAATTGGTTATTAAGTAGAGCTTATATTTAAGAAGAAACATACATATAATATTAGATTAGATATATTAGGAAAAAAAATAAATTCAAAGTTTCAAAGATTTCCAAAAATATTTGAAAGATTTTTGCTCAATTCAATATTTGAAATTATTAAAAATATTATAAAGATTTTTTCTCAATTCATTATTATTTGTTAATATTTTTTTCATAGATATATGGCCAAATCGGAAGTGGATATATATAGTCGACTCTATTAAAAAAAAAAAACAAATAAATCATAGAAAACCACACATATAAAATTATTTTCCAATTCTATAATTTGACTTGCATTTTAGTGTAAATTTTAAGACGTAACGAGGACACATGTATTCATGCATGGACTCTCACCCACAACATGCAACATGCAACATCTCCAATCTCTATCTTCAAATCTTCCCGCTATATAAATTATTCTTTCATTCACGCTCATTAATGCACCTTTCTTCACAAATTAAATAATAAAAAAATAGGAAATTGAAAAATGAGTTTGAAGATGTGTTTCTTGATTGTAGCATTGTTGGTAGCTTCTGCAACTGTATCTGTGGGAGAAGAATCCGTACGTGTTTGAAGATGAGCATTTCTTCACAGGGTACCAAACCCAACATGGGAGATTCAGGATTCTGCAAAAATTCACCGATAGGTCCAGACAGGGATACAGAATTACCGCCTCGGGATTTTCGAAGCCCTGCCCCAGACCTTTATTGTGCCTAGTCACTGGGATGCTCAGAGTATCGCCTTTGTTGTAAAAGGTTAAAATTTCATTATTTCAAATTTAACTAATTGGACTTGTTAAGCATGCGCCAACTGGTGCAATTTTGACGCCAGTCTAATTCATGTGCAATTTTGTGTCAATTTTTGTTAAAGGTCGATTTGTTCCTATTTCTAATGACTGATTGAATTTTTAATTCAGTTTAATTAGAATTGGGTTAAAATTGCACTAATTTTTATTAAAAGTCAGTTCATTTCTACTTCTAATGTCTTGATTGAATTTTGATTGGAAAAATGTCAATTCAGGGCCTGAAAGATGGTAAAACTATCAATTTAAGGCCTTAAAGTTTTTTCCTATCGATTCAAGGCCTAGAAGATAGAAAACTATCGATTCAGGGCCTGAAAGATAAAAATTATCAATTTGAGGCTCACACATTTTAAGGCCATGTTTGACATTTATATTTCATATTCTTATTTCATGTTCTTATTTTTTTTATTTTTAGGGTTTACGGTTCAAGGTTTAGGGTTCAGGGGGGTTTAGAGTTCATGGTTCAAGGTTTAGGGTTCATCGTTTAGGGTTTAGGGTTTAGTGTTCAGGGTTTAGGATTTTAGTGCCAAACATGACCTTAAAATTTATAAGCCTCGAATTGATAGTTCCTATCTTTCAGGCCCTGAATTGATAATTTTTTATCTTTCAGGCCTTGAATCGATAGGAAAAATCTTTCAGACCTTAAATTGATAGTTTTATCATCTTTCAGACCCTGAATTGATAAAATTCCATTTTGATTCAATCTAATTAAAATTAGGTTAAAATTTCACCCGTCTTTATTAAAGGTCAATTCGTTCCTATTTCTAACGTCCGATTGAAAGTCAATTCATTCCTATTTCTAATGTCTTGATTGAATTGTGATTCAAACTAATTAAAATTAGGTTAAAATTTCACCCGTCTTTATTAAAGGTCAATTCATCCCTATCTCTAATGTCTTGATTGAATTTTGATTCAGTTTATTAAAATTGGATTAAAATTAAGTTAAAATTGCACCAATTGCACGTGTTATTCTTCTTAGCTCAATTAAATTTAAGTCAAAATTGGTTTCATATTGTACCAGTTGCATGTGATACTCTTACATGCATGTGGTAATCTTGATGTATTATTTGTGCAGGCAACGGGACAGTGACCTCAGTGTACAAAGATAGGAGGGAGAGCTTCAATATCAAAGAATGAGATATATTTGAGGTCAAAGTAGGAGCAACTACCTATATGATCAATAGTGACAACAGGGAAAGATTAGTTGCAGTCAAGCTTCTCCAACCTGTTAATACCCCCGGTGAATTTGTGGTAATTAATAAATATTAATTTATATCAACATCTATCAATACAAAATAAATGTATTCATATTTTGGTGAATGTGATTTTTGTTGGATTTGTATAAACATGCGTTTCATGGAGCTGGTGGTGACAACCCGGAATCCTTCTACAGGACCTTCAGCAATGAAATTCTTGAAGCTGCTTTCAATGTAATTAATTCAATTAATTTCCTATCACTTCTATGGACACTATTCATTTAGTTTAGGACCCGCCTTGATTGGGGGTAGTGGAAGTGGGTAATGAAAATCACTTCTATTGATATTGCTAATTGGTAGTTTTGATACACAAGTAATGGGAATATAAGTAAGCAATTGATTACTCTCACTCACTCAACCCACCTCACTTGATAAACATTGTTGATGTTCTAACCAATCAATAACAATGCAATCAATAACCCTTAATGATTATCTCCTCAATGATACTCATTACCATTACCATTACCATTACCATTTCTAAGTCATAACAAGCGGACCCTTAATGTATCTGAAATTGGTTATTTGATTGATTTTTTGTACTGAATTTAGACAAGGAGCGATAGATTGGAGAGGCTATTTGGGCAACAAAAGAAAGGGGTGGTAATCAAGGCTTCCAAGGAGCAAATCAGGGGAATGAGCCACGGAGAGGGCGGCACATGGCCCTTCGGAGGCGAATCAAAGGGAACGGCCCGCCCAAAGCAACCAGTACGGACAGCTGTACGAGGCCGATTCAAACCAATTTAGGCAGCTGAGAGACCTCAATGTTGCCGTTTCTCTAGCCAACATTTCCCAGGTATATCAATCGGGTTCGTTTTATCCCGTTAATTTGTTTTAATGAGTTCTATTGTACAATACATTAAACGTGTGGTACAATATCTTATAACACTCTGCAGGACTCTGGTGAAATTTACACCATTACACATATATAAAGTAATACAATAACACTTATTAACTGATATCACTACCCTTATAAATTGATATTATAGCATTATATGCTATAGTTATTATTTTACAAGAGTAATGATATTAATTTATAAGTGTAATAGTATCAAATTCATAGTATAAATCGATTTTGTGTAATCGATTAACCGATTTCTTGATTTTGTTAGGGTGCAATGACAGCTCCAATTTACAACTCGAGAGCCACTAAAATCAGTGTAGTTGTAAAGGGGGTATATACCTACTATCTTGCTTTTGCTTTTAAGCTTTCTTTTAGTCATACTGAAGTAATGCTACATATGGTATTAATATACGGATCTTAAAGAGGGAACAAAGATAAGGGATTTCCCGTGACAATCAACTAAAACACCAGGACACGCTTTCCCATTTATTTACACACCTTTCGTGCATCTTTTATTTATTGTAATTTGCTAAATTGATGACTTTAATTTACAAACTCAAGCCATGTTTTGTTCTTTAAAGAACACGTCGACTCATAACATAGGAGCTGCAAATCATTATTCCTTGAATCCCGTCGATTCGATATTTTTATAACTTGGAGACTCACTAAGTTTCATCCCATGACAAAGAGTCTCAATCAACGACTACCAAGGTCTTCAATAGACGTATTTTGAGGACCAAACTTTTGACTTTCGTAAGCAGGTACGAACTTTTATGTTGTTGCAAGAAAATGACCTCAGTCAATTTTGCAGGCAAAATAAAAGGGTATTTTCATCAATTCATATGTGAATTTGTTTTGATGTTATTTTATTGAAGCAATTTAAAAGTTTTGTACCTTAAGTCGAAAGTTCGATTCAAAATCCTATTAGTAGTAAAAATAAGTCCTATTTTTGCAATTTGCCTTCTTTCTGAATGTGTGTTCAATATGACAATATCAACGAATTCTCTATTTAATACATGTCCGCCACGACCTCAGTAAACACCACGCCCTCCATTTTCTTTCAAGTGAGGCTTAGCCTGAAGCTTAGAGGAGCCTTTCGCCAGAGCATGTGCCAAAGTTTATTGGGAAACAGATCGAGCTATAGCTGCATACTTTGTTTAAGGAAAATAAAAAAACCGAGTGACCTTTCCGTTGTTACTATTAATTTCAATATATTATATAACACTTTAAGATTCAAATATACTCTCTCCGTTTCGGTGTAATTGTCTCGTTTCTTTTTGTCGTTTTCACAAGAAAATGAAGAATTGCCTATAAAAATTTTCAAATGCCAACAAAATGTTCCTACAAAAATAATTTGGTCCTTAAAAGTGACTATTGCCTAGGATTTGCCTACCAATTTTTAAATTAATATATAAAAAATTACCTACACAAAATAATTTCCTAGACAAATTAATTACCTACCATGAAACTACCTACACATTCCTAATTTTTCTAGGCAAACTAATTTACTACAAAAGATAATTTCCTAGGCAATTTACATTTTGTAGGCAATTATATTTATGGTTTAGAAATGACTTACAAATAAATTTACCTACGAATTACATTCCGTAGGCAAATTTTACCTATGAATGAAAATGTCTAGGCAAATTGAAATATTCCCTAGGCAATTCTCTATTTTTTGAAAATTTTGTAGGCAATTCTCTATTTTTTTGTAGTGTTTGTTTAAAAAATAATAATAAAATAATAAAAATGTAGGGTAGTTTTGAATATTGAGAAAGAGGAAAAAAGTTGGAGGAGTAATGATATTGCAAACCAAATTCAGTCCCATATACAGCATATGACAGAATAATATTTTAAAGTGGATTTTTAGTATGCAGAAATGTTTATATATGAGATGGAAAAGCAACGAAAAATAGGAATATTGTATGAAAGAAGTTGAAACCTATGTCTTAAAAAGCGGATTGCACATCCGTGTGACGACAGCTACTCGGCGGGATTTAAATCAAAATGGTCCCGTAAATTTGCACCTTTATTGAAAAAGTCCCGTATATATCACATGTTTCAATTTAGTCCCGTATGTTTTCAATTTGTGCCGATTTAGTCCCAAATCGCCGGAGACCGGTCAAACTATCCCAAAACGACGTCGTTTTTGGGGCGTGTGATACACGCGTCTCTAATTTTGATCGGGAAACACTGTATCACGCGCCGATTTAGTCCCAAATTAGGGGCGCGTGTATCACATGCGCAAAAAACGACGTCGTTTTTGGCTGGTTTGACCGGTCTCCGGCAATTTGGGACTAAATCGGCACAAATTGAAAACATACGGGGACTAAATTGAAACAAGTGATATATACGGGACCTTTTCAATAAAGGTACAAAGATACGGAACCTTTTTGATTTAAATCCCGCTACTCGGCAAATATAACAGAATGGTTCAAAGCATTGGACAACTTGACCGCTCGAAATCGGGAAATGCAGCACGGCTCGGCTATTTGCTAATTTTGGTTCTTTATTGAAGCACAAGACTTATTTCTAATTAATTTCTATTTTCGGTTCTTCTTCCCTATGTTCCCCTCTTGCCAATGATGATCTCTAATTTATATATGTAATCACATATTTTGTAATTATGTAATTATAACATCATGTTGACTCAACCAATTTAATAATGGTAGATGGGGATAAATCGAACAAACTAGCGCTGTCGGGCCAATCTTAATTTGCTTCCCTTTCTTAAAACATAGCTTAAACCGAAGTAGATATATATAGTCGACATTAATAAAAAGAAATATAAAAGCCAAAGTAGATATATAGAGCGGGTAAATTGTAAAGATGGTCCCATGTAAATTTTTCATCTCCAGTTTTAGTTTCACGTTCTTTTTTGGTCTTTTTTTATGCAAAAATTGTCTCATTCAATTTTTATTTAATAATTTTGGTCCTAAGAGAATTTTTAAAAGACAAATTTGGTCTAAAAAATTCCTTTATTTTTCGCTTGAAAAATTCTATGGGACCATTTTAATTAAAAAAATAACCATTTTTATGAGGGCAAATTCATATGGGCCACTTCTACGATTTACCATATATAGTCGATACTCCCTCGTCTCATTCTTAAAGAGAAACTTGTCATTTTTTTTGTCCCAATCTTTAAGAGAAACTTTCTAAAATACTAATAAACAAGTCTTTCTATTTTATCACTTTATCACATAAAATACTAATAAACAACTCTTTTTACTCCCAACTACCCATCACTTTATCACATAAAATACTAATAAACAACTCTTTCTACTTTATCACTTTTATCACTTTATCACTATTCCAATAAATCCTTATAAACAGTCAGTTTCTCTTAAAGAATGAGACGGAGGTAGTATTTGCCAATTCTATATTTTGAATAAAAATATTCTATCTCTCTTTCTGTTAGAATTGTGTAAAATAAAGAAGTTTTGTTTTATCCCACATCAGATTGTATCAAAAGTTGGAGGACTTTCTAATCCTATAAGAAGTCCTATTCTGTCCCACATCGGATTGTGGAAAAAGGTGAAGGGCTTCCTAATGTTATTTAAGAAGCACATGTCTCTTTGATACAAGTGCATCAGTTGGTTTCGGTTTTGGGCTTATTAATTTAGGCCTAGTCGGTTTCAATTTTGGGCTTATTAACTTAGGCCCAATCAGTTAGGGATTATTATTTATATTTCCATTTGAGTTGTATATTGTTGTCGGTTCTGAATAATATACGAGATCCTCTCTTTTGCCCGTGGACGTAGCTAACAAATTGTTAGTGAACCACGTAAAATTTCGATGTCGGTTTATTTGGTTTATTTATCGTTTTTATATCTTTCTCGCATCAGTTATAACAAACTGGTATCTAGAGCCTTGTTGGGGGTTTTTGCAATTTGGCGAGAAAGATGGCGGGTGGGAAAAACGTGAAAATTGACAAGTTCATGGGGAAGAACAGTTTCAGTTTATGGCAAATCAAGATGCGTGCCTTGTTGAAACAACAAGGACTGTGGGCACCGTTGATGAAAAAGACGGTGGATTTGGAAGAAGCAGAGATGGCCACTCTGGAGGATAAGGCACACTCATCAATCATGTTGTGTCTCGCAGATGACATCATTACCGAAGTCGCAGAGGAGGAAACTGCAGCTGGTCTATGGTTGAAGTTGTAGAGTCTGTATATGACGAAGTCACTAACCAATAAGTTGTTGTTGAAACAACGTCTGTTCAGTTTGCATATGCATGAAGGTCAGTTTGCGTATTGCGTAATATTGATGTTAAAGTTGATGATGATGTTGGGGAATAAGTTGCACAGATCTATTCGGGGTGAATATTTAAATACAAATTTAATTCTTATAATTATTACTAGCATGAATTAATCCTATATTAATTCAAATAATAATTCAACAACATATCATGCATATAATTAAATCACGTAAATCCCACGCATGCGGAATTCTACGAGTTTACGTGAACGTACCTCTTGGGATGACAGTGATCTGGCTGATTAGACTGACCAAAAGAACTTCCCAAGTATTCCCTTAGCCCTTGTTCGACTATCCGGTGGTAGGACACTTGTGAACAATTAACAAAAGGAAAATAAATTATGTTGCACCACCTTTGTGGATTTGCTAATTTTTCCAACACATGGAATTGTACTTGGGAATAAAAGAGTCATCCCCTATTTATAGCTAGGTGGTGGTCGAAAATTTTGGTAGAAAAACAATGTGGGAAAAACTTTTCTTGATCTCCAAGAAATCTTGAATATATCTCTTATATTCTTTTTCCGATAGTTATAATATTCCACAAAAATCCCACCTCATCAATATTATGGTATTTTCGAAATATGGGGTCCAAGATTCCAAGATTTGGATCTTCTTGAATTTATGAGATATTCTTGTATTTCAAGAAATACATATCTTCCATAATATCTTTACAAGAAAATCAAGAAATTCTTTCTTGCCCTCTATATTTCAAGATTTTCGAAATTTCTGTTATGAATAACCAAGTGGGAGATTTCTTGAATTTAATGAGATAATCTTGTATTCCAAGAATACATAGCTTCATTCCATAACAAAATTCAAAGAAAATCTTTCTCCCCTCTTATCCATAATTTTCGAAAATAATAGGAAAAATTAAGCAACAATATTTATTTTATTTTAATCACATTTTTCAGTTATTGGACTATATGTTGGGCTACTCAGGGGGCCTTTAGGAGAATTAAGATTGGACCTTCCAATGGATCTTGAATTATCAATATTGAGCCACAATATTATTCAAGCCCATAAATATTAATTAATCCCACTACATAATTAATATTGCACTATCCATCTTAACCCATATTACAGTCAATATGACTCCCGGTTATTATTTCTCGTGTTTAAGATTATCTAGCCCATTAATTAATTCAAGCCACTGAAATAGCTTTCCATTAATTAATATCTTTTATCCTTGGTCAAGGAACGGTTCAACATTATTATCCATACCGGAAACTAATTCCACTTGCAAGATTTGGTATGATAAAACTAATTCCACTTGCACACGATTCTTCGTATTAAATCTTAGCAATCATATGTGACCAATAATATTGCCCAAGATAAGAAGTATTGAATCTCGTCGATTCTCTACCCATGATAAGTCAAAGCAATAGTTACCAATCCCACGTGATCCTATTTAAGGAACGAAGATTAAGAAATAACGAACCACTGAGGTCTAATTCTTCCTTGTTCAGTTCTGAAGAATTTATCCTCCTGTAGGTCCTATTCAGTGCATCAGTCATGCACTAGTGTAATCTCTTGGTCAAGACAAGCCAATCTGAGCCTTACACTTCAACCTTTCACGATGGATTGTTCATTTCCATCTAGGTTGTGAATCGCGTACTTTTAGTTACAAGGGACTGTTAATTTAATATTATGTGATCTGGTATCACTAAATTAACTACAATGTAACACGTACGATTTATTGAACAGTTATGCAGTAAATATATGTAACATTCGATGATATTTAAAGCATCAGTGATAAACAATTTATTTCAGCAAATAAGTCCGAAATTCAATTTTGATTATACAAAGTAAAAGCATACTTTCCAGTATAATCCAAACAATCTCCTACTTATACTCAAAGTCTGCTTTTAAGTATACTACAACATGTCTCGTGTAGTCCGTGATATCTAATGTCACCTACACGAACTTAATAATTTCTTCCACTTATACTCAAAGCAGATTGGCAACGGGCTTGACACCCATTTCTTCCACACGTCTCTCGAATGTATTCAGAGGCAGACCCTTTGTGAATGGATCTGCTAGGTTGTCCTCAGACGCTATCTTTGCCACATCTATATCTCCTCTCTTAACGATGTCTCGTATAAGATGGTATTTCCTTTCAATGTGTTTCTTTGGCTTTGTGGGCTCTTGGTTCCCTTGAATTTGCAATCTGCTCCTAAGATTGTCACAATAAATGTAATCTGGGTGGGCAAATTCGGAACCACATCTAAGTCCACTAGGAAGTTCTTGAGCCAAACCACTTCTTTTGCTTCCTCATAAGCAGCTACATATTCGGCTTCCATGGTAGAATCTGCGACGCATTTCTGCTTGACGCTTCTCCATGTCACGGCTCCTCCCCCCATGCAAAACACACTAACGGAGGTAGATTTTTCGAGTCTATGTCCGATTGGAAACCGAGTCCGTAGCCGATGGGGATTGGGCCTATCGACCGATAAACCAACATTCTATCCCGAGTCCTTTTCGGATACTTGGTACTCGGCCATCCAATGATCTTTCCCGGGTTACTTTGATATCTTTCCACCATGCCAACGACAAAGCAGATATCCGGCCTCTCGACACAAAGATTGCATACATAAGGCTTCCGATACCGAAGCATAAGGAATGCCTTTCATGTCATCTATCTCTTTTTGCGTCTTAGGGACATTTTCTTGGATAGATGGATTCCATGTCCGAAAGGTATGAAGCCTTTCTTGGAATCTTGCATCTTTGAATCGTTTCAAGGCAAGTGTCTATGTATGAAGCTTGCGATAAGCCTATCATCCTTTTCTTGCGATCTCGAAAGTGGTCTTGATCCCAAGGATGTGTCCGCTTCCCCTAAGTCCTTCATATCAAACATTTTGAAAGCTATGCCCTTACGTCGATAACACCTTTACATCGTTCCCGATGATCGTAATGTCATCTACGATAGTACTAAGAATACCAATGCGATTCCGGCATGTTTTTATACACACAACTTTCAAACTCGTTTTGATTGAACCCATAAGACTTTATAACATGATCAAAACATTGGTTCCAAGCTCGGATGCTGTTTGAGTCCGTAAATGGACTTCATGAGCTTACAAACTAGGTGTTCTTGGCCTTTTTCAATGAAGCCTTGGGGTTGTTGCATATAGATCTCTTCATCAAGACTTCCGTTAAGGAAAGCTGTCTTGACATCTATTTGCCAGATTTCAAAGTCGAGATGCGCAACAATCGATAAGAGAATACGGATAGACTTAAGCATGGCTCTCTGGCGAAAAAAGTTTCCATAATCGATCCCTTCTTTTCTCGAGTATAACCTTTCGCCACTAGTCTTGCTTTGAAGGTTTCCACCCTCCCGTCCGGTCCTCTTTTTCTCTTATATACCCACTTGCATCCAATGGGTTTGACCCCATTAAGTGGTTCGACTAGCTCCCACACTCTGTTATGAAACATAGAACCCATTTCGACATTCATTGCTGTTTGCTAAGAATCTGCATCCTTGTCTTGAAGTGCCTCGTCATATGTCCATGGGTCTGATTCGTCTTGTCCGGGAATCAAGTCCAAGACTCTCCTATTCCCATGAATCTCTCGGTCGTCTTACAACCCTCCCACTCTGACGAGGTTCCGGCCAGAAAGTGTGTCGTTTGGTATATCATCTAGTACATTGGCATTGAGGTTTGCCCTCTTAGCTCATTTAAGGTAATCTCACTGGGTCTTCTTTTCGCTCATATAGTCTTCTTCCAAAAATCTAAAGTGGGTGCTTATGACCACCTTTTGATCTTCGGGACCATAGAACATACACCCTTTTGTTCCCTCGGGGTATCCTACAAACAACCTTAATTCAGATCGAGGATCCAATTTACCGGCTTCCTTGTCCAACACGTAAGCGGGACACCCCAAATTTTCATGTGTCTCATACTAGGCTTGCGCCCGGGTCCACAATTCTTTGGGAGTTTTGGGAACCGATTTGGATGGCACCAAGTTCGAGAATGTAATTTCTTTGTTTCAAGGCATGACCCAGACGACTTGGGAAGATCCGTGATAACTCATCATAGATCTAACCATTTCCAAAAGAGTTATGTTTCTTCGCCTCTGCAACCCCGCTTTTGTTGAGGGTTAAAGGTGCAATGGAGGGGATGCAATCCCTTCATCGATAAGTAGTTCAAAAACTCATCCTCGAGGTATTCGCCTCCACGATCGGATCGTAGAGACTTGATACGTTTTTCCCTATGATTCTCTGCTTGAGCCTTAAATTCTTTGAATTTCTCAAAGGTCTCAGATTTATGCTTCATAAGGAAAATATAACCGTACCTTGAGTAATCATCAATAAAGTGACAAAATACTCATAACCTCCTCTTGCTTTGGTTGACATTGGACCACATACATCTGTGTGAACGATCTCTAACACTTCTTTGGCTCTATTCCTCTTGGCTCCAAATGCCCTCTTGGTCATTTTACCCCCAAACATGATTTTGTAGGGTTGGAATTGGTTCAACTTTGGGAGAAGCTCCAAATGAACCGTCTTTTCACCAACCTTTGGATCCTCTTTGGATTTATATGACCCAATCTTAGATGCCAAAGTATCTCGTTTCACGTCGATGAGCGAATTTTCTTTTTTCGAAAAACAAGTTGATGTGTTATAGGATGCATTTTCGTGAGTGGTGTGCACCGATTAATTGTATAGAGATTATTCGACAACGTTCCATGACAGATAAATTTATCAAAAAGAGAAATGGTAACAACTTTATTAAAAGTAACCGAATATCTATCATGAAAAAGTTTAGAAACCGAAATTAAATTCTTTCTAAAAACTCGAACGTAAAGAACATCTCTAAGAATTAAAACTCGTCTTCAAAAGACAGTGCACTTCTCCAATCGCTTCACCGCCACTCGTAGAAGATCGCCTTTAAGATGATGAGGATCTCACTCCCACTAAGTTGCCGGGTCCGTTTGAACCCCCTCAGAAAGTGAAACAAACATGATGGTGGATCCTCAGATCCACCACCCATAAATGGGAGGCATACGCCGCTAAACAAGTTTTAACAACTAGTGCGTGAGAATTACCTTTCTTTCCATCTTTTGGGTTTGGAACAGTCGACCTCCAATGTCCCTTTTTTTTGATTTGAAGCACTTCCCTTAGTCGGCTTGTTCACACCACCACCCTTCTTCACCTTTTCTTTGCCCTTGGCAACACTTGAGTTCACTTGCTTGTGGCCTTTGTCCTTTTCTTGTTCTTACCACCCCTTGGCCTAGAAGAAGAAGAAGATCCATTTGCCACCAAGGCTTGGCTCTTTTGCCCCAATATCCCTCGGCCGAGACTAAAGCTTGCAACAGATCGGGCATCGAGAACTTCCGATTATTCATCGGTAGTTCACCGAATCGAATATTCAAACTTTTCGGCAGAGAGTGGAGCATTTAAATCGATTTGGGTCTCGATATCGTATTCAGCCAAGTACCTCAAGTTTATTTAGGTGAGCCATCATCCGGAGAACGTGTGCTCCTTACAGGCGTTCCTCTCCACCATTTTCATAGAGAGCAAGTCCCTCTTGGTGATCCGATGAGCCACACGGTTACGATGTTGAAACATCGCTTTAAGACTAGTCATGATGTTTAATGGTCTCAACGTTCGGTGTTGGTGTTGCAACACACATCGACATAGAAGCCAAGATGGTACACTTTGCCATTTCGCTGAACGCTCGGTCAACAAGATACTCTTTCTTAACCGTTTTAGTGGACTCATCTTTTGGCTTTTCCGGTTTAGGTGTGGTGAGAACCCAGTTATGGCTTTGTGCAGTGAGGACAATAGTAAGTTTACGATTCCAATCAACAAAATTTTCTCCAGTGAGCAAATTGTCTTTTAAGTATATTGAATAGTGGATTAAAAGGTTGAGACATGATGAAATGAAATAAACAATAATATGCATAAGCACATATATATCACAAGGTTTGATCACATGCATCATATTAAAATCTCAAAAAAAATATGAACATGCATCACCCAACATCTCAAAAAACAGGTTTAAATTTTGGGGTGGGTCATTATTTAAACACATTCAAGCAAAGTTTCTTAACAAGAACAATTACAAACCTTTAATATCCAGATTAATAGTTGGATCCCATTTTGACCAATATAAAATTGGCGACAGGACTTCGGGAAGTATATGCATATCAATTTTATACCTAAGTAATAACCATGATTAAATACAGGATTATTATTTCGTATTGAACGAGCCTCGTGGGGAGGGTCATCGTCGCCACTAGTAATAATCCACAATCATCCATTTAGAATTCATTTATGTGAAAGCTATCTTTTGACCATCATGGGGAATTTCTCCAAAAGAATTCACAAATAAATAAATCATGGAGGTAAAATTAATTCAATTTTATTATCAGGAATAAAATTGTCAATTAATTATTTAAACATACTTAGTAATTTTTTGAAGGTGAGATTTTTCATTGGGCAACTCTCATGCAAACACATTCAAACAAATTAAATAAAGCATAAGATAAAGACAAAAATAAATAAAGCAAAGCGTAAAAATAAACATATTGGGTACAAATTATCCAATTGTCATGGTTTGATTTTTTCTTGGCTTGATCTTGAAGAAACACCGCCTTGAATTTCTCCCACTCGATCGTCTAAAAAATACTCCCAAGATAAAGTAGCTCGCACCGGTCAAGATCCCTACCGCCAATTCAACCGGCTTTCAAGACGGGCTTTCCCAATCTTAGGATGCCCTTTAGATAAGTTTCGGATCATCGGCCGGCCCGCTTCCACCCACACGCTGATTTATAATACGGTGGCCCATTAATGTTAATGCCCGCGGTATGTCTCAGCGTTCTTCAGAGCGGATACGACGCCCTCGCCCGATTTTTTGATTTTGTCCTTTAAGTCTCGTCCTAGTTTTCGATGGTTATAATTTATTTACAAAAATAAATAAACCTAGATCTAGACTAGTCTATTACATTGATCAAATCAAACAAATCCTAATCTACTCGTGGATTTTCTCACGAGGCAAAACGAATCCGAACGAATCGAATTAAAAACCACAATTTATATGCATGCATAAATAAACACATTAAATTCCATGACAATTGGATACCTGCAAAACAGATCTAGCAATTCTACTATCCAATTTCAAATTTAATGTCAACGAATTAAATTACAATTTAAAAAAATTCAGAGCCCGAAACCGTGGCTCTGATACCAGTTGTTGGGGAATAAATTGCACCGATCTATTCGGGGTGAATATTTAAATACAAATTTAATTCTTATAATTATTACTAGCATGAATTAATCCTATATTAATTCAAATAATAATTCAACAACATATCATGCATATAATTAAATCACGTAAATCCTACGCATATGGAATTCTACGAGTTTACGTGAACGTACCTCTTGGGATGGCAGTGATCTGGCTGATTAGACTAACCAAAAGAACTTCCCAAGTATTCCCTTAGCCCTTGTTCGACTATCCGGTGGTAGGACACTTGTGAACAATTAACAAAAGGAAAATAAATTATGTTGCACCACCTTTGTGGATTTGCTAATATTTCCAACACATGGAATTGTACTTGAGAATGAAAGAGTCATCCCCTATTTATAGCTAGGTGGTGGTCGAAAATTTTGGTAGAAAAACAATGTGGGAAAAACTTTTCTTGATCTCCAAGAAATCTTGAATATATCTCTTATATTCTTTTTCCCATAATTATAATATTCCACAAAAATCCCACCTCACCAATATTATGGTATTTTCGAAATATGGGGTCCAAGATTCCAAGATTTGGATCTTCTTGAATTTATGAGATATTCTTGTATTTCAAGAAATACATATCTTCCATAATATCTTTACAAGAAAATCAAGAAATTCTTTCTTGCCCTCTATATTTCAAGATTTTCGAAATTTCTATTATGAATAACCAAGTGGGAGATTTCTTGAATTTAATGAGATAATCTTGTATTCCAAGAATACATATCTTCATTCCATAACAAAATTCAAAGAAAATCTTTTCTCCCTCTTATCCATAATTTTTCGAAAAATAATAGGAAAAATTAAGCAACAATATTTATTTTATTTTAATCAAGGTTATTGGACTATATGTTGGGCTACTCAGGGGGCCTTTAGGAGAATTAAGATTGTACCTTCCAATGGATCTTGAACTATCAATATTGAGCCACAATATTATTCAAGCCCATAAATATTAATTAATCCCACTACATAATTAATATCAGACTATCCATCTTAACCCATATTATACCAATATGGCTCCGGTTATTATTATTTCTCGTGTTTAAGATTATCTAGCCCATTAATTAATTCAAGCCACCAAATAGCTTTCCATTAATTAATATCTTTTATCCTTGGTCAAGGAACGGTTCAACATTATTATCCATACCTAAACTAATTCCACTTGCAAGATTTGGTATGATAAAACTTATGAACCTCCGAAGGGAAAATCAAACAAGCGATTGCACACGATTCATTCTTCAGATTAAATCTTAGCAATCACATGTGACCAATAATATTGCCCAAGGTAAGAAGTATTGAATCTCATCGATTCTCTACCCATGATAAGTCAAAGCAATAGTTACCAATCCCACGTGATCCTATTTAAGGAACGAAGATTAAGAAATAACGAACCACTGAGGTCTAATTCTTCCTTGTTCGGGCCTCAAGAATTTATCCTCATGTAGGTCCTATTCAAAGGCATCGGTCATGCACTAGTGTAATCTCTTGGTCAAGACAAGCCAATCTCGAGCCTTACACTTCAACCTTTCACGATGGATTGTTCATTTCCATCTAGGTCGTGAATCGCGTACTTTTAGTTACAAGGGACTGTTAATTTAATCTTCTGTGATCTGGTATCACTAAATTAACTACAATGTAACACGTACGATTTATTGAACAGTTATGCAGTAAATATATGTAACATTCGATGATATTTAAAGCATCAGTGATAAACAATTTATTTCAAAGAATAAGTCCAAAATTCAGGTTTTGATTATACAAAGTAAAAGCATACTTTCCAAAGATAATCCCAACAGATGAGGATCTTCGCTTTTAATTTGGTTGGTTTCTCTACCTTTGTCGTATGAGAATTTTGTGCAGTCTTTCATTGTTGGAAAAGACATGTTTCCTTGGAAGAGGTCAGATCATCTCTGCATACTAGAGAGTTGCGACATAAGGTGAGGGGTGAAAGTTCAGATAATCAGGCCGCTGGACTAGTAGCTAGTGGGAACAAGGGACCTGGAAAATCGGGAAAGAAGAAATTCAAGAAGCCTGGGTCGAAGGGTCCTAAACCAGACGATATCTGTAACTACTGATTGGGTGTCGTAATTGCTCCTATTTATGTGATTTTCATGCTCAATTTGATAGGAATCCATGCTTTTATTGCATTAATTTCACTCAATTTGACCTAAATGTGGAGAAAGGTTGTGTTTTGCTTTTTGTGTAGGAAATGAGTAAAAATGATTAATAAAACTGCTCTGATATAGAAGGATTTAGAAGAAGAGAGTTGAACCATGTGAAAGATCTTGAAATGAGGGTCGCAACGCAAAAAAAATCAAGTCAATCGGAAATCGCGAGCTCGAGTTATGGGCGAAACAAAAATGTCGCGCTGTTGGTTCTACTCGACTCGAGCGGACGCTCGAGTCGAGTGGGCACTCGAGTCGATCCAATGTGCTCGGCATTTTGAGTACAGTAGGTTGGGGAAAATTATGGCCAGCTCGACCCGAGCAACCTGGCTCGAGTCGAAATTTCTTTGGAATAGCAAAAACGGAAGACGATTATGGCGGACCGACTCGAGCAACCTGGCTCGAGTCGAGCTGGCCCAAAAACAGAGATGCTGCCAAAAAGCCCTATGGACACGTGCCAACTGATTCCAAAGTATATAAAAAGGCCCAACTTCATTTTTTTCATGATTCAACAGCAATAGGGAGTGAAGGGGAAGAGAGCAAGTAATACTGTTTAGAGCTGCAACTAATACTTTTTCCTATTTTTCAATTTTGCTTCCATAGATAGCATAGATTCTCATAGAATAACATAGATATAGTTGCAATTTCAGTTTTAAGCAAGATATCAAGGAGTATTGATGGATTTTTTTTATGGTGCGGAGCTTGAATCTTAAGAGTAAGGTGTTTATTTGTTTTTACTTGTTTTTTATTGCTTATTTTCATATGAGTTTCTTGTTTGTTAGCATATTAGCCATGGGTATTGCTTGTAGCACCATGGGCTAAGGTCCTTTTGTGTTTGGGTGTTGTGAATTGGGTTGATGATTGATTAATTACTTGTTAATGGTGGATTATCTCTATTGATGGTTGTCTCTTGAATGATGGGTTGTTTAATGATCAAATTCGGTGGGTTGGTCTATTAGCTTGTTCATTTTGTCTAGTTTATTGCAACGAGAGTTGGGTAAATGGGGGTAGACGGATAGGTATTGGTGTGATTCCCGATTTTGAGTCAATTCTCATCCTATTGCAACGAGAGTTGGGTAGGATCGTTAGAATTCCCTTAGTTCACATTGATTCACTAGTTAGCCACTAGCGTTGAAAATGAAGATATTAATGTGAATGATCTCTATGCTTCAAGTGGGAACACAAGGGTGGGGAGTAGTTAGTTAGTTAGAGGACCCTTCCTTTGTAATTACCCGGGTGAGAAAGAGTGAATTCCATCCCGATCTTAGGAGTTTAATGAAACCGGATCCTAGGCTTACCAAGTACGGTGAGGGTTAATGAATTGTGATCGTTCTTAGGGAGTAACCGGACATAGAGATAACCACCTAGGCAATAGTTAATCGAACATCATCCGAGGATCAACACCCGAACACCTCTCACTCACAAAACACAAAACACTTTAATCTAGTTGCTTTACTTGTTTGCTTACTAGTTTATTATTTGTTACTTGTTTTCTTAGTTAATTATTGCTTGTTTTAAGTTTCCAAATCATTTCACACTATAATCATGCGACAACACATAGCAATTGGGCTATATTCACCATCCTAGTCCCGTGGATCGATATTTAACTGGGCACGAAATGACCCTCTTATACTTGAGAGGTTAGTGTGTTACGAAATATGTGTCAATTTTTTGGCGCCGCTGCCAGGGACTAGGTTGTGTTGAGTATAACTAGTTGTTAGTTGAACTTGATTACTAGTGTCTTTTTTTTTTCTTTTAAGTAACTAACATTGCTAATAGTTGGCTTGGAGATTTGTGGTGCTTGTTGATTCTCTAGGTGTGTATGAACACAAGAGCAAGTGGGATAAAACCTATTCCCATTGATCTTGAAATTGAAGCCACGACTAGGAGAAGAAATCGAGACCGAAATCGAAGATTAGCCCAACAAAAAGCAATGGGCGAAAATCAAAACAATCGGATGAATTTGGAAGGGGGTGACAATGGAGATCGCCCAATGTGGGAATACTTCAACCCTCAAGTGCAAAGGCACTATGATGGCATAGCCCGTCCGGCAGTTGCGGCTAATAACTTTGAAATCAAGCCGACCCTCATTCAAATGCTCCAAAAATAACAATTTGGTGGAGGGAAGAATAAGGATCCAAATCGGCATATCGCTCAATTCTTGGAATATGCGGACACCATCAAGATCAATGGAGTCACGGACGACGCTTGGAGGGATCGAACCTTTACCTTCACCTTGAGGGATAAGGCAAAAGATTGGACAGTCTCCTTGCCCCCCGATAGTCTTGGCTCGTGGGACATATTGTGCCAAAAGTTCTTGATGAAGTTCTTTCCACCCGCAATGACACTTCAATGCAAGAAGGAGATTGCCCAATTTCGACAAAGGGGTGGGGAGAACTTATATGAAGCTTGGGAGAGATATAATGCCATGTTGAGGAGATGCCCACAACACAATTTTGTCAACGATCAAGTGGTGAGCTATTTCTATTATGGGTTGAGCGACGAGGCTAGGATGTTCATCGATTCATCATCGGGTGGATCGATTTTTGACAAGACCGGTAAGAAAGGGTTGGCATTGATTGATCGAATTGCCAACAACACCTTCACTTGGCCGTCCGATGTTCAAAAGATCTCCCAAATGGATAGTGATCCAAACAACGCGATGGAGGAAGCAATGAGAGTTTTAATGAACAATGTTGATTCGTTAGCGGAAAGCCAAAGGAGAGGAATATTGGGAGGGAACATGGAGGTGCCATTGAATGCTAATCAAGTTGAGGAAGCCAATTACATGGGAAGAGGGAATTATCAAGGAAACAACCAAGGGAATCAACAATTCCAAGGTAACTACTATCAAAACCCCAACCAAAACTTCCAAAACCAACCTTCACACTACCAAAATCCCAACCAAAACTTCCAAAACCGTTACCAAAACAACCATTCACAAAACTTCTCAAACCAAAACAATCCATCATCAGACTTCCAAGGCCAAAGCAACCAAAACCAATCATCTAGCCAAAACCAAGGTCAACACCAAAACCAAAACACACAATCCTTCCCACACAATAACTCCTACAACCAAAACCTCCGTAAATATGAAAACTTTTTATACTCTAACCCGAAGGCCGCCCTCACTCTACCACCGGGATTTGATCCCGGAGCCCGTGCCCCAAACAATGAAGGAAGACCTACTTTGGAGGATAGTTTGGCCACCTTCATCAATCTTTCGAACCAACAAACTCAAAAGTCTAATCAACGGTTTGATAAGATTGAAGAAGACTTGAAGAATCTTGGAAATATTCCAAATGCCATTACCTCTCTCTCAAGCCAATTGAAGAACTTGGAATTCCAACTAGGGCGAGTGGCATCTTCAAGCCAAGGGAAGGACAAAGGAAAGTTCCCCTCCACGACGGAGGTGAATCCTAGAGAACATTGTAAGGCCGTGGAGTTGAGAAGTGGTACGAAGTATGATGGGCCGAGCATGCCTTTGGAAGAGGAGGAGGTAGAAAAGAAAGGAGAAAAGAACGATAAGGAGGAGGAGATTATTGTTGAAGATATTTGTGTTGAGGAGGAAGGTGTTGAAGAAAATAGGGTTCCAAAATGGAAGAAGGCTAAAGAGTTGAAGGAGAAAAAGGAAAAGGTTGAGTGTGATGGATGGGGAATTTCTAAAATCCCCATTCCACCACCTTTTCCTCAACGTTTCATGAAGAAGAAGCTTGATGATAAGTTTGCCAAATTCTTGGAAATTTTCAAGAAAGTGACATTGAACGTGCCCTTCTTGGAGGCAATTGAGGAAATGCCATCTTATGCAAAGTTTCTTAAAGAATTGGTCACCAAGAGAAGGAAGACGGAAGGCGGGGAGATGATAAGCCTAACAAGTGAGTGTAGTGCTCTACTACAAAGGAACCTTCCAAAGAAAGTCAAAGATCGCGGGAGCATCACTTTGATGTGTGAGCCAAGCAATACGGAAAAGAGAAATGCTCTATGTGACGTTGGGGTGAGCATCAATCTTATGCCAAGATAAATCTACGATCGTTTGAAAATCGGTGAGCTCCAACCAACGTCCATGACATTACAATTTACGGATCGTTCCATTACATACCCGGATGGTATTGTGGAAGACGTGCTCGTAAAAATTGACAAATTCGTGTTCCCGAAAGACTTTGTGGTGCTAGAAATGGAAGAAGACGTTGAAATTCCCTTGATCTTTGGTAGACCATTTCTAGCTACCGCAAGGGCAGTGGTGGACATGTATACGGGCAAGGTGACCTTGAAGCTTGATGATGAGGAACTAGTTTTTGACTCCTACAAAGCCATGAAGCATACACTTGAGAAGGAGGAGTGCAAAACGATAGATGTCATTGAAACTAGTGTTCAAATGGAATTTGAAAAATCCTTTGACCCCTACTTTGCCAATGGATACTACAATGCACTCTTTGAGAACGATGAAAGCTCTTTTGAGGAGGATGATTGCAAATATGTGCTTGAAGTGGATCAAGTCAATGAAGTGTGGGGAAGGAACAAGATCCCAAACTTGCCATTAAGGGAACCGATTGAAGGAGTGGAAAAGCAAGAGGAGAAGAAAATCGGGTTAAAACCATTACCCGAGCATCTCACATATGCCTATCTTGAGGATGGTGAAAAATTTCCGGTAATCATTTCTTCCTTTCTCAATTCGTGTGAGTTAGATAAATTGTTGGGGGTGCTTCGTAAGCACAAGTCCGCAATTGGGTGGACAATTGAGGATATCAAGGGGATTAACCCCTCCTTATGCATGCATATAATAAGAGTAGAGGAGGGGAGTAAACCAATTGTCCAACACCAGCGGAGGGTGAACCCTATCATACAAGAGGTAATTAGGAAAGAGGTCATCAAATTTCTTGATGCGGGTATGATTTACCAAATTTCGAATAGTCCATGGGTGTCACCACTCCACGTGGTTTCTAAGAAAGGTGGAATGACGGTTATCAAAACCGATAATGATGAGGTGATAGCTACACGGGTAGCTACGGGGTGGAGAGTGTGTGTAGACTATAGGGAATTGAACAAAGCTACATGCAAAGATCACTTTCCCCTTCCCTTCATAGACCAAATGCTAGATAGACTTGGGGGTTTTGATTTCTATTGCTTTCTTGATGGGTACTCCGGGTATAATCAAATCATGATTGCCCCAGAGGACCAAGAAAAGACGACATTCACTTGTTCCTATGGAACGTATGCTTGGAGACGCATGCCCTTAGGGTTATGCAATGCTCCGGCTACGTTCCAAAGGTGCATGATGTCGATCTTCCATGGGTTGATTGAAAATGTGATGGAAGTGTTTATGGATGATTTTTCTGTGTTTGGTGAATCGTTTGATAAGTGTCTCTTTAACCTTGAACTCGTGCTAACAAGGTGCCAAGAGACTAACCTTGTCCTTAATTGGGAAAAATGTCATTTCATGGTTAAGGATGGGATAGTACTTGGTCACCATGTTTCTTCGAAGGGACTTCAAGTAGATCGAGCAAAAGTGGTGGCAATTGAGAAACTTCCTCCACCTTCTAATGAAAAAGGCATTCGTTCCTTCTTGGGACATGCCGACTTCTATAGAAGGTTTATAAAAGATTTTTCCAAACTCTCAAAGCCCCTCTCTCATCTACTTGAAAAGGATGTCCCATTTGTGTTCACTAATGATTGTCTTGAAGCTTTCTTAGCATTGAAGGAAGCACTTATAGCCTCTCCTATTTTGGTGACTCCGAATTGGGAGGAACCATTCGTTCTCATGTGCGATGCAAGCGATTATGCAATGGGGGTGGTACTTGGGCAAGTCCGGGAGAAAAAGTTTAGAGCTATCCATTATGCTTCGAAAACCTTCAACCCCGCCCAAGCCAATTACACCACAATGGAGAAGGAACTATTGGCCGTGGTCTATGCGTTTGATAAGTTTCATCCCTATCTTGTTGGGGGAAAAACTATTGTGTACACGGACCATGCGGCAATTCGGTACCTTATGGCAAATAAAGATGCAAAGCCAAGGTTGATCCGATGGGTGCTTCTCCTTCAAGAGTTTGATATAGAGATTCGGGACAAGAAGGGGACCGAAAATGTGATAGCCGATCATCTTTCGAGGCTAGAGAGGGACCAAGACTTTGTAGAAGAAGAAACTGAGGTAAAGGAAGAATTCCCGGATGAGAAGCTTTTGAAGTTGGAGAAGTTCTTTGAAGAAGTTGAGAAGATTTTGGTAATGAGAATTGAGGTGGAAGAGCTATGGTATGCCGACTTTGCCAACTACTTGGCTTGTGGAAAGCTTCCCAATGAAATCCCTTCACATGCCAAAAAGAAATTTCTCAAAGATGTGAAGAGTTTCATTTGGGATGATCCGGTGTTATACAAGAGAGGTCAAGACTCGATCATGAGAAGATGTGTTCCAAAAGAAGAGGTTGACGATATCTTGACCCATTGTCACTCTTTGCCATGTGGAGGCCATTTCGGAGCATCGAAAATGGGAATGAAAGTTCTCCAATCGGGCTTCTTTTGGCCTACGATCTTCAAAGATAGCCAAGAGTTTGTTCAAAGATGTGATCGATGCCAAAGGATGGGGACCATCACCAAGAGAGATGAAATGCCTTCGAACATCTTCTTGGAGGTAGAGATTTTTGACGTTTGGGGGATTGATTTCATGGGACTGTTTCCCCCTTCATTTGGATTCATCTATATCCTTGTTGGGGTGGATTACGTGTCAAAATGGGTTGAGGCCATTCCTACCAAGCTCAATGATGCAAAAACTGTGATTCAATTCCTCAAGAAGAATGTGTTCACCCGATTTGGAGTGCCAAGAGCCTTGATAAGTGATGGGGGAACTCACTTTGTTAATCGAGCTATGGAAAAATTGCTTGGGAAGTATGGGGTCAAGCACAAGGTCGCCACCACATATCACCCACAAACAAATGAATTGGCGGAGGTTTCAAATTGTCAAATCAAGCACATCTTGGAAAAGACGGTGAACTCGAATCGGAAAGATTGGGCGATTCGCCTTGACGATGCCTTGTGGGCCTACCGAACGGCTTACAAAACTCCATTGAACATGTCTCCGTACCAACTTATCTTTGGTAAATCGTGTCATCTCCCGGTTGAGCTAGAGCACAAACCCGATTGGGCCACCAAACAATTGAACATGGATGGCGATAAGGCGGGGGAGAATCGATTGCTTCAACTCCATGAGTTAGAAGAGTTCCGTGAGAATGCCTATGAGAGCTCCTGAATTTTCAAGGAAAAGACTAAGCGTTGGCACGACCAAAGGATCAAAAAGAAGGAGTTCAAAGTTGGAGATAACGTACTATTGTTCAACTCCCGGTTGAAACTCTTTCCCGGGAAGTTGAAATCTTGTTGGAGTGGGACGTTTGAGGTTGCCAAAGTGTTTCCAAGTGGATATATGGAGTTGAAGAATGAAAAGGGTGACCACTTCATGGTCAATGGTCACCGGGTTAAGCATTACCTTTCCACATCCCAAGTTGGGATCGTTGGTGTCGATTTTCTTGAATAGAGTTGAGCGACTTTAAGCTCCGTCCGGCAAAGGACGTTAAACCTAGCCCTCAATGGGAGGCAACCCATTTTTACTGCTTTTATGTGTTCGTGTGTTCGTTTGATAGTGTTTTGTATAGTGTTGTTTTTTGTAGGTGATGGGGTCGTGTGTTCGAGGCTTGGTGGATTATCGAGCTTTAAAGGAAGATGTGTACTCGAAGGGCACTTTAGGTACAAGCACTTTCCCCGAACTTAGATTTGCTTTGCAAAGTCTAAGTTTGGGGGGGTGTGCATTTTCTTATGCATTTTTGTTGCACCGGCACACCCCCGTTTTGGTTTTGGTGATGTTCACCGTGTTGCATGTTTTTGAGCTTAATGATGAGCTTAATTGTTAAGATGTGGTTAGTATAGAGCTTAATGGTTCATGGTGCTTGGTGCATACTCTTTGTTTCACTATTTTTCCAAACTTTTAATTGCTTAGCAATGAAAAAGTTTGGGGGTGTGTGTTCGTTTTTACAAATTCACTTGCACCAATGCACTTATGCTTTATATTGTTGTTGGTGGTTTGCTCTTGTGCTATATTCTTGGATGATTTGGTGGTATATTTGTCCCTTGGATATTGAGTATTGTGATGGATGCTTTTGTATGCGATGTTGAGACTTTTGCATGGATGATTGGTAGTGTTTGATGTGATGAGGCGGTTACTTGTTGGAGGATTGCACTACTTGATTACATGCTTTGAAATTGATAGACTAGGGATGGTGTGACTATTCCCTAATGCAAATCTTGAGAGACTTGGGCCATTTGAATCATTCATATCAAGATTTAAGTTTCTTTCTTGAGTGGATCATTCACAAAATGCATGCTAGAACTTGCCCCTTTGTCTTGTTTGAGATCATATTTTTGGAAAGGTGTTAAAGATGATTGGAGGCAATTTTTAGTTTGATGAGTCACTTGGCCAAATAAATCCCACCTAATGAAGTCAATCCGTAGTAAGCCCCTTTAAGCCTTTAAGCATATTTTTGTTGGCAAGCTACATTGATTTAGCCATTTTTACCATTTCTTTCTTGAGCCCCATTTTGATCCCTATTGACTTGTAGAACTTCATGGTTGGTAAATAATGGAAGGACAAAACATAAATGAGTGGATTTTGAGTTGTCAATGTGAAATGGTTGAAGAAAATGAAAAAAAAGGAAAGGTTGAGCAAGAGTGAAGAGAGAAAATAAGCCTTGAAAAAGAAAAGAAAAAAATGTGAAAAAGAGAAACAAGGCTAGAAAAGGAGCTCTAAAAAATGAAAGAAGGAACCTTGAAAAATGAAAAGAAAAAAAAAATCATGCAAACAAGGTTTCAAAGGAGTTTGAAAAAGAAAAATGACTCCAAAAGAAAAAGAAAAGAAAAGAAAGGAAGGTGAATTTGGTACTTGTGAGCATTGAAATGAGAAAAGAAAGAGAAATGAGTGTGAGATTGTGTTCTTAAACTTCTTGATTGATTTACCAACACTTGTTGCTCTACAAGGAATTGAGTCACTTTGTCCCAAATTTTACCCCACCTTTGTCCAAAGAGCCTACATTACCACCTTGTGAAAGTCCTCTTTGATTTGATTACCTATCCAAAAGAGTTGGTGGAGAGTTGAGATGAGGGGCAAGCCTATGAATGTTGCATGGAGTGAATTGATTGAATGAGAGTAAAAACGTCCCTTGAAACACGTGAGCTTTGAGTGAATTACTTCCATAAGAGAGTGGGGATAGTGCACTTGAACTTGTGATATCTTGATCATTGCATGTTTGATTGTGGTATGAGAGTTCACTTGTGATTTCTTATTCATTTGATATGAGCCTTGAAGTCCACTGCATAAGTCTTGATGTCCATACATTGCATACTTCACAATTCCTCCCCCTTGTTCTATTTTCTTTCGTTGCTCGGGGACGAGCAACACTTTAAGTTTGGGGGGGTTGATTGGGTGTCGTAATTGCTCGTATTTATGTGATTTTCATGCTCAATTTGATAGGAATCCATGCTTTTATTGCACTAATTTTACTCAATTTGACCTAAATGTGGAGAAAGGTTATGTTTTGCTTTTTGTGTAGGAAATGAGTAAAAACGAGCTAGAATGATTAAATAAACTGCTCTGATCTAGAAGGATGTAGAAGAAGAGAGTTGAACCATGTGAAAGAGCTTGAAATGAGGGTCGCAACGCAAAAAGAACCAAGTCAATCGAAGTTCGGGAGCTCGAGTTATGGGCAAAAACAAAAATGTCGCGCTGTTGGTTCTACTCGACTCGAGGCAGATGCTCGAGTCGGTGGGCAACTCGAAGTCGATCCAATGTGCTCGGCATTTTGAGCATTTTGAGTCTCTTGAGGTTGGGGAAATTATAGCCAGCTCGACCCGAGCAACCTGCTCGAGTCGAAATTTCTTTGGAATAGCAAAAAACGGCAACACGATTATGGCGGCTCGACCGAGCAACTTCGGCTCGAGTCGAGCTGCCCAAAAAAGAGATCTTTGCCAAAAAGCCCTAGGGACACGTACAACTGATTCCAAAGCATATAAAAAGTTCCAAACCGTTATTTTCATGATTCAAAAGAAGAATAGGGAGTGAAGGAAGAGAGCAAGTAATCTGGTTTTTAGAGTCAAGAACTAATACTTTTTCCTATTTTTCAATTTTGCTTCCATAGATAGCATAGATTCTCATAGAATAGCATAGATATAGTTGCAATTTCAGTTTTAAGCAAGATATCAAGGAGTATTGATGGATTTTGTATGGCGTGGAGCTTGAATCTTAAGAGTAAGGTGTTTATTTGTTTTTACTTGTATTTTATTGCTTATTTTCATATGCATTTCTTGTTTGTTAGCATATTAGCCATGGGTATTGCTAGTAGCACCATGGGCTAAGGTCCTTTTGTGTTTGGGTGTTGTGAATTGGGTTGATGATTGATTAATTACTTGTTAATGGTGGATTATCTCTATTGATGGTTGTCTCTTGAATGATGGGTTGTTTAATGATCAAATTCGGTGGGTTGGGCTATTAGCTTGTTCGTTTTGTCTAGTTTATTGCAACGAGAGTTGGGTAAATGAGGATAGATGGATAGGTATTGGTGTGATTCCCGATTTTGAGTCAATTCACATCCTATTGCAACGAGAGTTGGGTAGGATCGTTAGAATTCCCTTAGTTCACATTGATTCACTAGTTAGCCACTAGTGTTGAAAATGAAGATATTAATGTGAATGATATCTATGCTTCAAGTGGGAACACAAGGTTGGGGAGTAGTTAGTTAGTTAGAGGACCCTTCCTTTGCAATTACCCGGGTGAGAAAGAGTGAATTCCATCCCGATCTTAGGAGTTTAATGAAATCGGATCCTAGGCTTACCAAGTATGGTGAGGGTTAATGAATTGTGATCGTCTTAGGGAGTAACCAGACGTAGAGATAACCACCTAGGCAATAGTTAATCGAACATCATCCGAGGATCAACACCCGAACACCTCTCACTCACAAAACTCAAAACATTTTAATCTAGTTGCTTTACTTGTTTGCTTACTAGTTTATTGTTTGTTACTTGTTTGCTTAGTTAATTATTGCTTGTTTTAAGTTTCCAAATCATTTCACACTATAATCATGCGACAACACATAGCAATTGGGCTATATTCACCATCCTAGTCCCGTGGATCGATATTTAATCGGGCACAAAATGACCCTCTTATACTTGAGAGGTTAGTGTGTTACAAAACACGTGTCAACTACTGCAAAGAGCCAGGTCATTGGAAAAATGATTGTCCGAAGAAGAAGAAGAAGCAGGAAGACAAAACAGGTACTGCTGCTGTTGTTGAAGGAGATGACACCAACTCCGAGGAAGATGTAGTCATAGTTACTAATGGTCAAACACATCACACTGATGTGTGGGTTCTTGATTCCGGGGCATCTTATCATATATGTCCGCGCAGAGAGTGGTTTACAACTTACGAGCAAGTGGATGGAGGCAATATTTCTATGGCCAACAGTTCAGTTTGCAAGACGGTTGGAATATGCTCAATTCAATTACGGACACATGATGGTAAATTTTGCACATTGAACGATGTTAGACATGTTCCACAAATGACAAAGAATATGATATCACTTAGTCTTCTAGACAGTAAGGGTTTCAGTTTCAGAGGTGAATGTGGAGTTCTGTATGTCTACAAGGGTTCTAATGTGGTTCCGAAAGGTGTGAAGCGCGGAACTTTGTACTTTTTGCAAGGTTCAACGCTATCTGACTCTGCTGTTGTTTCATCATCGGAAGTTCACAAAGACGACTTGACTAAGTTATGGCACATGAGACTTGGCTACATGAGTGAACGAGGGATGCAAATTCTGTCGAAAGATGATTTTCTTGGTGGCCACAAGGTTACTAGTCTTGGTTTCTGTGAGCACTGTGTTTTTGGGAAGCTTCATCTCAGCAAGTTTCCCAAGGCAATTCATAGAACAAAAGGCACACTTGATTATATCCATTCTGATTGTTGGAGACCTTCTCGTGTTGAATCTTTAGGAGGCAATAGATACTTCGTGTCTATGATTGATGACTACTCAAGAATGACTTGGTTAATTATGATGAAGCATAAAAGTGAAGCTTTCAAGAGTTTCAAGCAATGGAAGGCGTTGCTGGAAAATCAAACAGGGAAGAAAATCAAAAGGTTGCGAACTGATAATGGTCTGGAATTCCGCTCTTCTAATTTCGATGAGTTCTGCAAGAATGAAGGAATCGCAAGACATCATACAGTACGAGATACACCACAACAGAATTGTGTAGTAGAACGCATGAATCAGACACTTCTGGAGAGAGCTCGATGCATGCTCTCTAATGTTGGATTAGCCCGAAGATTTTGGGCAGAAGCGGTCAGCACGACATGTTACTTGATAAATCGTGCACCTCACACAGGTATCAACCTCAAAACACCTTACGAGGTGTGGTCTAGTAAGTCTGCAGATTATTCTAATTTGAGAGCATTTGGATGTACTGTTTATTATCATGTAAATGAGGGTAAATTGGAGCCAAGGGCGAAGAAAGGGGTTTTTGTGGGCTATGGAAACGGTGTTAAGGGGTATAGAATCTGGTCTCCATCAGAAAGTAAAGTCATACTGAGCGAAATATTATTTTTGATGAGAATTCTATGTTTAACCCCACTTTGAAGTCTATTGTTGTATCAGAAAACAATAGTGTTGACAAACAGGTGGAGCAGAGTGAGTCACAAAAGGAAGATGGAGAACATCACTCACATTCTGACACCGAGCTGAAAGATGCATCACCACCAGAATCTCAACCATCTGAGACAAGACCGTACAGTATAGCTCTTGATCGAGCTAGAAGGATTGGAGTTGAGGCTCTAAGGCAATATAGGTTTGAGGATATGGTGGGTATGCATTACAGGTTGCGGAAGAGGTGGATTCTCATGAGCCATCCACCTACAAAGAAGCTGTTACATGTACAGAGTCTACCCAATGGCTTGCTGCCATGGGAGATGAGATGGAGTCACTTTACAAGAATATGACTTGGGAGTTAGTCAAGAAGCCTCCGGAGAGAAAGATTATTACATGCAAGTGGGTCTTCAAGAAGAAGGAAGGAATATCACCTGCTGAGGGTATCAGGTATAAGGCAAGAGTCGTTGCTAGGGGGTTCCATCAGAAAGAGGGAGTAGACTATGATGAGATTTTTTTCTTTGTGGGTCGACATACTTCTATTAGAGTGTTACTTCAAATGGTAGCACATCAGGACCTGGAACTTGAACAACTCGATGTGAAGACAACTTTTCTACACGGAGAGTTGGATAAAGAGATATACATGACCCAGCCAGATGGTTTCCAAGTTCCCGGGAAAGAAGAGTACGTTTGCAAGTTGAAGAAGTCCTTATATGGGCTAAAGCAGTCTCCAAGGCAGTGGTACAAGAGATTTGATGGTTATATGACACATATTGGCTACAACAAGAGTCCGTATGATAGTTGTGTGTATCACAACAAGCTGGAAGATGATTCATTTATCTACTTGGTCTTATATGTTGATGATATGCTGATAGCTGCAAAGAACAAGTCAGATATTCAGAAGCTAAAAGGTCTCCTCAGTGCTGAGTTTGAGATGAAGGATTTGGGGGCTGCCCAGAAAATATTGGGAATGGAGATTCATAGGGATAGAAGTCAGAAGAAGCTTTTTCTTTCTCAGAAGGATTATATTCAGAAGATATTATCAAGGTTTGGTATGTCTACAACTAAACCTATTGATACTCCAAGTGCTGTAAATATTCATTTGTCTATTGCTTTCTCTCCTAAATCTGCTGAGGAGAAGGAGTACATGTCTCGGGTTCCCTATGCTAGTGCAATAGGGAGTTTGATGTATGTTATGGTCTCCAGATTAGACCGATCTTGCACATCTTTGTTAGTGTTGTCGTGGGGTTTATGGCTCAACCTGGAAAGGAACATTGGCAGGCTGTGAAGATGATATTTTGGTACCTTAGAGGTACATCTGATGTCGGTCTCATTTATGGAGGTGATACAAATTGTTTAGTTTCAGGCTACTGTGATTCTGATTGTGCAGGAGATGTTGACAGTAGAAGGTCTATGACCGGTTATGCTTTTACTCTTGGTGGTTCTGTTGTAAGTTGGAAGACAACTTTGCGGCCCTCTGATTACTTTGTCTACTACAGAGGCAGAGTACATGGCCTTGATGAAGCAAACCAAAGAGGGAATCTGTTGAAAGGGTGGTTAGTGATCTTGGTCTACATCATGATTATGCAACCAGATTACGTGATGATTTGAGTGCAATATGTTTAGCCAAGGATCAAGTTCATCATGAGAGAACGAAACATATTGATGTCAGGTATCATTTTCTGAGAAGTGAGAAGAGGGTTAAAGTGAAGAAAGTTGGGACTGCTGATAACCCAGCTGACATGTTCACCAAGCCGGTTCCAAATAACAAGTTCCAACACTGTTTGAACTTGTTAAATATTCCCTAAGTCGTTAGTTGCCCTGCTTTGTCTTTGGGGCAAATCATGTGGTCTGAGGAGTTGCTTGTACGTCTGACACTTTTATGGTGCATCTGGACATCTGTTGATCTGTGAGAGGATTCAAATCAAGGTGGAGACAATGAAGTTTTCTGTTATTTTACCAAGGTGGTGATTTGTTAGAATTGTGTAAAATAAAGAAGATTTGTTTTATTCCACATCGGATTGTATCAAAAGTTGGAGAACTTCCTAATCCTATAAGAAGTCCTATTCTGTCCCACATCGGATTGTGGAAAAATGTGAAGGGCTTCTTAATGTTATTTAAGAAGCCCAGGTCTCTTTGATACAAGTGCATCAGTTGGTTTCGGTTTTGGGCTTATTAATTTAGGCCTAGTCGGTTTCGATTTTGAGCTTATTAACTTAGACCCAATCAGTTAGAGATTATTATTTATATTCCCATTTGAGTTGTATATTGTTGTCGGTTCTGAATAATATACGAGATCCTCTCTTCTGTCCGTGAACGTAGCTAACAAATTGTTAATGAACCACGAAAAATTTCAATGTATATTTATTCGATTTATGTATCGTTTTTATATCTTTCTCGCATCAATTATAACACTTTCCATTTCGTCGTTTACTCCATCTTACAAAAAAGAAGCTGATCTCAATTTTGTCCAAATGAGCACGCGGATAATATAGTCTTGTCCATCGACACGTGACACTTAACGAGGACACATGTATTCATGCATGGACTCTCCAATCTCTGTCTTCAAATCTTTTCCGCTATATAAATTATTCATCATTCACCCTCATAATTAATGCACCTTTCTTCACAAGTTAATTAAACAATTAAAAAGGAGGAAATTGAAAAATGGGTTTGAAGTTGTGTTTGTTGATTAATCTAGCATTGTTGGTAGCTTCTGCAAGTGTATCTCTGGGAGAAGAAGAGCAGACAAAAAGAGGGAATCCGTACGTATTTGAAGACCGGCATTTTAGGGATTACCAAATCCAACATGGGAGATTTAGGATTCTGCAGAAATTCACCGACGGGTCCAGACTTCTGAGAGGGATAGAAAACTACCGGGTTGCGATTTTCGAGGCGGAGCCCCAGACCTTCATCGTGCCTAGTCACTGGGATGCTGACAATATTGCCTTTGTTGCAAAAGGTAACAATTTTAATTATGACCATTAAAACTCTTCTCACATGGTCTAAAACTTACCACAAATCACACCCTTCCCTCCCAAATTGTTAAAGTATCATTATCCAAATTATGCCCTGATGTCCCGTGTCACTGGGAGACCGTCTTATGCAAGTGTGTCGTTTTAATTATTTATAATTTCAGATTTTGTACAATTTATTAGTAATTGATGCGCAATTAATATTAGAAATGAGAACACTTTTGGTGGATGGACAAATAAAAAAAATGAATATAATTTTGATGGAGGAGGAAGTACTATTTAGTAAAAATTAATACCGATCAACTAATAATTTTCAGTTAAAATAATAGTTAGTGAAATAAATTATTACGGTTAAAAATTAAACCACACCAGAGGCATATATGGCGCAACACGTGAACTGATATTATTAATAGGAAAAAGTATTATTGTTTGGTGAAAATTAATAATACTTATCAACTGTTACTGCTCCGCAAAGGTAACTAATACTATTCGAAAAACCACACCAGAGGCAGCGGGTGAACTAATATTATTTTAATAGCTAGAGGCATGGTGCAACGGTGAACTAATTATATTATTTAATAGAAACAAGTAATACTGTTAAATGAAAATAACTATTACGGTTTGAAAAATCACGCCAGAATTGGTGCAACGGATGAACTAATTTTATTCAATAGGAGAAAAAATAATATTATTAATTAAGAAAAAATAACTAATATTTGTCAAATAATACACTAGTTGCATTTCACTCATGCCGATCAATTAATACATTTTACACTACAAGAAAATGAAGAATTTCCTACGAAAATGTTCCAATGGCTACGAAATTTGCCTACGAAAATTAATTGGTCCTTAAAAAGTGAGAATTGCCTACCAATTTTTAGAATAATATTTGAAAAAAATACCTACAAAATCAATTTCCTAGGTAAACAAATTATCTATGAGCAATCTACCTACACATTTGTAATTTCCGTAGGCAAACTTACCTACATAAATAATTTCCTAGGCAATTTACATTTCTGTAGGCAATTATATTTATAGTTTTAAAATAGCCCATATAATTAGAAAATTTTGTAGGAAAGTCGTAGGCAAACCATACTATTTAAGGACGAATTATATTCGTTGAAAATTTCGTAGGCATATTGAAAAGATATTGAAAATTTTCCTAGGCAATGCACTATTTTCTTGTAGTGTTAGTGAAAACAACTATTACTTAAAAGAAAAACCACACAGAGTGTGTACAAGAATTTATCGGATTATGAGTTATTAATTTTATACTCCCTTCGTCCCACAAAGATAGACCTAATTTCTATTTTCATCCGTCCCACAAAGATAGCCACTTGATAGCCACTTGGTATATTTAATATATCATTAATGTTTTACTTTCACCCTTTTATCCCTATTTAATTAATGTATCATTTTTTTTCCAAATCAATATCTAAGTACTATTAATAAGGGCAAAATAGAAAAATAAAACAAAATTTTAATATTTCAACTATATATAATAACTTTCATTTTTTAATATGTGTGAAAATAACGATTGGTCTATATTTGTGGGACGGAGGAAGTAGTAATCTATGTAATTAATTGTGCAGGCAAGGGGACAGTGAGTTCAGTGCACCAAGGGAGGAGGGAGAGCTTCAATGTAAAAGAAGGTGACATATTTAGGGTCAAAGCAGGAACTACTACCTATTTGATCAACAGGGACAACAGGGAAAGATTAGTCATGGTCAAGCTTATCCAACCCGTTAATACCCCCGGTAAATTCGAGGTAATTAATAAATATCAATTTATAGAGAGATTTTTTTTTCCCAATTTATTTACTGTCTATTTTTCGTCCTAAAAAAATTAATTGTTCAATTTTGGTCCCTTAACTAAATTAATTGTTTAATCTTGGTACCAATTTTCGTCAAAAAATCACGAACAATGTCGCTTAGGTCACGTGCTTGTCACGTTCGGGTAAAATTTGAGGGTTCTCGATGCCCTCGTAAACGTGGACATTGACGTTTTTTTATTTTTAGATTTTTTTTATCAATTAAATTAATTACACATGTGTAAATAACTAAATAAATTAAATTCAAATTCAAATTAGAATCTAAAATAAAAAAATGATTAAATTTTATCGGCACAGGACTTCTGTATGATAAAAAAATGATGTTTTTCGCAACGTTTTGGTTAAAATTGAACTAAAATTGGACAATCAATTTATTTATGGTAACAAAATTGGACATTAAAACTTTTTTGAACAAAAAATGGACAGTAAATAAGTTATGAGACAAAAAATCCTTTATTCTCTTATATGATCAAGATTAGTATGAATTATCAAATGTTGTTAATTAAATGTGGTTTCTGTTTGGATGTACAGGTGTTTTACGGAGCTGGCGGTGGTGAAAACCCAGAATCCTTTTACAGGGCCTTCAGCAACGAAATTCTTGAAGCTGCTTTCAATGTAATTAATTTAATTAATTTCCCATCACTTCTATGGACATTATTTATTTAATTTAATGCATCTAAAATTGGTTATATGATTGATTTTGTGTACTGAATTTAGACAAGGAGTGATAGATTGGAGAGGCTATTCGGGCAACAAAGGGAAGGGGAGATAATCAAGGCCTCTGAGGAGCAGATCAGGGGGATGAGCCAGCACGGGGAGGGTGGCATCTGGCCCTTCGGAGGCGAATCCAAGGGCACTCATAATCTCTACGAACGGCCCGCTCAAAGCAACCAGTACGGACAGCTGTACGCGGTCGATTCCAACCAATTTAGGCAGCTGAGAGACTTCGACATTGCCATTACTCTAGCCAATATTTCTCAGGTACTTTTTAGTCAATTTTTGGGGGTTTATTAATTGTCTGATTTCTCTGATGAATAAGTTTTATAGTATAAATTTTTTCAATAATACCACTACTCTTATAAATTACTATTATAATATAGTTACACACGCGCATGTCAAATTGTGTATGATATTAGTTCACAAGTGTAACGATATTATTGAAATAAAATTTCGTATAGTGAACAAATTTCGCCGGATTCTAATTCTATTAATTATTCTTTAAGAGAGAAATTATTTTTAGGCAAAAACTCGTACCTATCTCCGGTCTTTCAAATTGTTAAAGCATCATTCTTAAATTATACTGCGTCGAGATCGTTCCATGCAAGTGTTATTCTTAATTTTATGATGAGTTATTGGTTTTGTTAGGGTGCAATGACAGCTCCAATGTACAATTCGAGAGCCACGAAAATCGGTGTAGTTATAAAGGGCGAAGGCTACTTCGAAATGGCATGCCCCCATCTCTCTCACTCTCAGCCGCAGGGTGGCGGCAGGAGCAACCACCATGAATCACAGGGCCAAACAACAAGCTACCAGAAGATCAGTTCTAACCTGAAAGTCGGCACCGTAGTGGTTATCCCGGCCGGTCATCCTTTCGTGGCTGTAGCTTCCGACATTCAGAATCTGCAGCTCCTCTTCTTTGAAATCAATGCTTACAACAACCAAAAATACCCTCTTGCAGGTAAAATCAACATCACATTGGAATTTACAAAAATACCCTCAACACTACAAGAAAATAAAGAGTTGGCTATGAAATTTTCCAAATGATTACGGAGTTTTTCAACAGAAATAATGTTGTCTTTAAATAGTTAAAACTGTCTACGATATGCCTATGCATTTTTATAATTTTAGTAGACAAATAAATTAACTATGAATAAATTACCTACATATTTGTAATTTTCGTTCAAATTGTTCACACAAATAATTTCCTAGACAATATTATATTTCTGTGGACAATTGTATTTTAATTTAGATCCTATATGACTATAAAATTTTGTGGGGAAGTCGTAGGCAAACGAAACTGTTTTCATTGGAATTCCGTATGAAAATTTCGTAGGCAATTCTCTATTTTTATTTTTTTTACTTTTCTAATCGTGATCATTGATATGTTTTGACAGGAAAAGGGAATGTAATGAAGCAACTGGAAAGAGAGGCGAAGCAGTTGGCGTTTGGGGTGCCGGCGAGAGAGGTGGACGAAGTGTTTAATAGCCAGCAGGAGGAGTTGTTCTTCAGGGGGCCACGGCAGCAGGGCCAGGGCCAGGGCCATGCCTACGCCTAAGCGGCGGAGGGGCCGGAGTTTTGAGTTTGCATATGTAAATGCGAGTGTGTACCAGTTGATGTGGAGATGTAATGTAACTACGGATGTAAGATAAAACGTTTTAACATAAATAAGACACAGCTGGTTCCAGGTTTCTACTATTTTGCTTTTGCTTTTAAGCTTTAACTCTTTCAAAACTGAAATAATTCCACCTAGACCTCGTTCGCTTCACATGATTGGATTGATTAATTATGATGAGATTGAATATGATTAGGTAAGATTGGATTAATTGGAATGAATTGTTTGAATCGAGTATATATTTGGATTATAGGATTGCACCTTTTAATTCTATATATACTGAAGATATATGTTTGGAATGTATGATGTATCTATTAATTCTATAGTGAAAAAATTAATATTTGTATTTGGATTGAGGGTTTAAATGGGATTAACAATTGACATGTCATAAATATCTTTCACATGGATCAAGTTTGGTAATTTTAAGTTCAAATACAAATACATTATATATTGTAACATTGTATTTGAGGCAGATTATGTCCCAACTTTTCACATGAGATAAATGTATCTCTAAATGTAAGGATTAAATACATTTTGTACTCGGACATAAAATGTATCTTGGGCCTTCGTCCTGTGAATCAAACAACCGATTGCTTGAGATTAGACCGTTCTTCCCGATCTATCCCGTCAACCAAACAGGGGTTTATGATATTACAAAGTTCCACTTGTGAGATTTGATTTTGGGAAAAGTCGCTCGCATTTGAAAAGAAAAAAAAAGTGCTACTTAAATATTATTCTGGATTTAAAAAACATTTTTAAAGTTGTAGTTTGTACTTAGATACTGATTGCGGGAGGGTTTGGGCCATGGGTAGGGTCGTGGTTAGAAAAATAACGAAAATAATATAAAAGAATTAATTCTACATTTCTGTATAAGTTCAGATTTCAAGATGAAATTCTTTTATGATACCAGAGTCTTTAGTTCACATCCAATTCAACTATAAAAGAATTAATTTCACAGTTTTCTATAAATTCGGAAATTCTTCCAGTCGTGATAGTGTTCAAGATTATCGTTGTTTTTCTTGATCGTGTTCAAGATTACAATAGTTTGTATTATGAACGAAGGGTCGGTTCGACTCAATTTTTTTCAAATAAATGAGTCAAAATTAGGTGTTCTTTAAAAGTCTACTCCCAATGTTTTATACTCAATTTTCATTTTTCAAAAAGATCCGTGCCATATTTGTATTTTCTTTCCATAAATAGCATAAGGTCATCACATCCCATCTAACTCACATCTTTCAAACATTTTTTATTTTCCACACATTCCCTTCGAAGTCTTAATATAAAAGCATATACTTAATTAATAAATTAAGTAGAATGATGTGTTTCCCCCAAATAAAACATCATTTCATCCCCTCAAATATCAATAAACAACTCTTACATTAAATATCGTATAAATAGTAAATGAGAAAATAAGTGCGGGAGTATTATTTATACATATCAACATTGAATCTTTACAAAAGTTTTTTTTTTTTAAATTCAACATATGGTTCTTTACAAAAGTGTCTTTCAATTTCAAGACAGTTTAAGTGTGGCGAATAATGGTATTTTAGGCAAATAACTTGGAGGTTGTGTTTTAAGGACAATAATTATACGGGCTTGAAAATGTAGAATAATATGTTTTTAAAATCTGTAGATATAGAACAATATAATTTAAAATATATAAATGTAGGACAATCGAGTCCGAATAAGCCCAAACTGGTCTGAAATTTTGTAAGATTGTCCTATATTTACATATTTTGAAACATATTGTTCTATATTTACAGATTTTAAAACATATTGTCCTATATTTACATATTTTAAAACATATTGTCCTACATTTTCAAACCCGTAAAATTATGTAAAATTATTATCCTTAAACACACAATTTCCTCTAAGTTATTGCCCTAAAAAATATTTTTCCCAATTAAGTATGCGCGCGCGCATATATATATGGGGAAAAAATGTTTTTTGGTAATAGGTGGTTAAATTAAGTATGCGCATATATATATATATATATATATATATATATATATGTGGGGAAAAAATGTTTTTTGGTAATAGGTGGTTTTACCATTTTTTTTCTTGTTTGTTTTGGTACTAATGATTTTTAAAATTTAATTTTCGTTTTGTAACTTTCACACTCTTTATATTTTGATCCTTTTAATTTTTAAATTTAATTTCGTCCTATAATTTACACACTTTTTTCAATTTTTGATTTTGATTTATGTAAGTTACAGGGCGAAAATAAAAAGTTAAAAGTCAAAATGACCAAAAATTCGAAAGTATAGGAAAACAAAAAAATAATCAAGTTACAAGACAAAAATAATATTTTGAAATCATGGTATTTCCTCAACAATGAACCTCTTTAACGTCGTTAAGATTGTCCTGTCAAAAACTTCGTTAAGATTGTGCCTCGCTTTTTTGTAATAGAAAAAACCAAGCCAATTTTGCTCGGACCAACTAATCCAGCCCCCATTATCCTTTCAATTTTAAATTAAAATAAAAGGTAATAACAAACTTTCAATTTTAAATTAAAATAAAAGGTAATAACAAATTATTTTATTATTTACTCCGGGAAACAAAAAGAAACCTCTTCTAACCCTATTCCCCATCCTCATGCCTCTTCTTTAGGTCTCGCATCCCTTGCCCATTCCCACAACTTAGCTGCTTGACCGCCACCATCTACTCACCTCAGCCATCGATCTGGAACAAATAATTAGCAAATAATTGAAGCAAAGTGAAATTATATGTGTGTTTCTTGTCATGGTACGTAGAGCTTCTTTGATTCATTGTGCGTGGTCAGAGGATTTCGATGTGCTGTATGACGAATCAATATACCATATAAAAATGTGTTATGTGTTCGTTTCTAGCAAAACGGCTCAAAAGTACGCAATTCAACTAAGTTTTATTTTTTTGAAAAAGAAATTGAGCAAAAAACTTGCTCTAAACTAGTGCTTTGCTTCTAGTTTTACTTCAGCCGAACCGCACTTCTGTCGTAGTGTTGTGGTGGTGTGGGAGATTGCAGGGCAAGATTTACATGTGAGAAAACTATTTTTATTTTTTCTTTTGGTTCATATTCAATTTGCAATTCTTTTTGGTTCATATTCAATTTGCAATGTAAGTGGTACGAAAATTATCAATATTAGAATTAAATTTAGATTCACACTATAAATTATACATTTCTTTGAAAAAACTACTTTTGTATAAAAAAAAATATAGCCCGACAATATGCGTAGCATTAATATGAAATTGAAAGCAAGAGGTTCTATGAGTACCGAGCCCGACCTGAAATCTGTTGGTGGTCCAACGGTCACTTACAGACGGGCTTCACCTCATTGCCACATCCAGTGCTCTGTTATGTGTGTCTTATAATATCTTTTAAAAAATAAAAAATTTTGTAGTTTATAGATATACTAATGATTGAATTATGTGTTTTACAATTAAAACAGAACTCATACCCCTATATACAAAAAGTTCACCCCTCATTGTGTGGAGCAGTTTCTTTTGATCCAGCCCTCCACAATTCTTACTCTTGAATATTCTCTATATATACTTCATACACACATCTGCTCAATGCTAGAGAATTCTACATACAAAAATATTATAATAAAGTCTTGCGCCATGAAAATTGGGGTGGGCTACTTTGAATTTTTACATGGGTTGTGCTATCCTTTAAAATATAATTGAGCTGAAAATGTATAAATTTATAGATAGTAAGATAATAGTGAATAAAATTCATTTTATGTATGAGATCATTTCAAATAAATGAGATCATTTTGGACCGCCTATAGGTCGTCTAGGTTTCAATTAGTCTGATCGATATTTTTTTTTAATTTGTTTTTGCCCTTTACGTCTCACCAATATGGTCAGAAAGTCATTTTATAACAATTTTAATACAACATAAATATTTTTCAGTATAAATAACTTTATAAATCAATGATTCAACAAATAACATATATAAATTATAAATCAATAAAAATAAAAGGTCACACAATAAGTTAACAATATAATTTCAAATTCAAATTTCAATTTTGGGAAATTCGGTTCTGTTTCTGCCCTTCGTCTGATATGCTTCTTTTAACTTTTGATTTTGTGTTTTTATTTTAATTTAAGTGAAACGACAAAAAAAATCCCAAATCGTTTAACCCAACTCGGCCACGTAGGCGGTAACTAATGCACAAATCGCCTTTGCATTACCATGAACTCGAGCCGACCTGTGGCCGCCTAGCCCTATTTTCTATATCCATGCTTTTAATCAGTTAGCAGGCATACCATGTCATAACGAATTTAAGAGAAGTTAATTTTTTAATGGATTTTGGGAATCTAGTGACTATTGTCGTAACAATAATAATTTTTATGAATATTAAGGATAATTTTTACACACAAATTTTTGTCTGTTTAGCTTTATGTTCCAATGGGCTAATTTTGAAATAAAAAGTAGGCCACGGTTATTGACACCGCCAATATTAGTAAGTACATCTCCTCATCTATTTTCTTTTAAAAACAAACATGTGAAAATACTATTTTGCCCCTTTTCCATTTAATTAAATTTAATTCATTAAAATTTTGATTTATACACCATTGTTGAGTCATCATCGAGTTGCAATCGAGTCGTTGCTGAGTCCCGCCAACCCCAGAAAAAAATTGAAAGCATCACATTTCAAACTTAAAATTGATCTAAATCTGTTACTAAAAAAATCAGAAATGTTATTAAAAAAGACCAGATCTGTTTCGGAAAAAAAAATCGAAAAAAATTAAGTATTTCGAAAAAAATATATGAAAAAAAACAAAGAATTTCGAAAAAGAAAATCGAAAAAAACAAAGAATTTCGAAAAAAAAGCCATGAACATCTGATATTCCAATAATAAAATCGAAAAAAACCAAAAACTTCAAATAATTTTATCGAAAATTCGTTTTTTTTTTTTATACATTTGTTCCAGATATGTGAAGACAACCAACACAGAAAAGACAATTCAAATCAGTATCAAAAGAACAAGGGAAGAAGAAGATAGGAGAAAACAAGAAAGCAAACCTGTGTTGGACGGAAATCTGCTGGCTGGAATAAGAAATGGGAAAGAAGGGTATTTTAGAAAATTCAGTAGGGGTGTACTTACTAATGTTGGCGGTGTCCATAACCGTCGCCTAAAAAGTAACCTATATGTTAACATTTGGGCTTAATGAAAGGCCCAATGAGCCATGTAGTAAATTTGGAAGTGGGTATTATTTATTAATCTTGGATATTATTAATTGGGTTTAGGCAAAGAATAAAAAGTCATCGAAGAGTGAAGCAATTAATTCAATGACATATACCATTCCAAATTTTTTTCTTTACAAATTAATTATGCATTTCACATTTTATTAATGCTAAATTGTATATAAGGTAATACGTACAGTCAGAACTTATTATACGCCAAAGCCCATGATGATTTATTTTTTATAATTAAAAGTTGAATGCCTTTTCATATTTTAATTTTGGACCGCAAGAGTACTTTTATGATTATGTGTTAGAAGATGTTTGACGTTTATACAAAGTTCATTAATTTAAGACAAAGTCTCGTGTGCACTTGGTGTACGGATTTAAAATCCGTGCACTCGCCTCAATCTTATCCATATATCCACATAACATATCTAATATATTTAATGAGTCAAGTATTTTTTTTAAATGAATCATTCTCAGAGATGAGTCAAGACAAACAAGACTTGCAAGACAAGAGACCTTCTCTTAATTTAATTAGACAACACTGTCTATTTGTGTCAAGGCTGTTGCATTAGAAGAAAAAAAAACTATACCATAATTTTTTTGACAAAGACTAATATGAAAAGTTTCACGTAAAAAAATTCAATTTACAATCAAATTTTGTAATTGGTGAAGATAAGACAAAATTGAGTGGTTAATGTTTCACTCGGCCCAAGTGGTTCATGGTTCACCCGGCCTGAATAAGTCATAATTTAGGGTTCATTATTTAGTATTTAGGGTGTAGATGATTGATTTAAGGCAATTTAATAGATTTTCATACATGAAAATTTTCACACTAGACCTACTCAATTTATTTATTTATTTATTTTTTTTCTTTTTTTTTAATGAAAAGTGGACAAGAATCAGTTTGAATTATTAATATAGAATATTTTTGCCAATTTTCTATTAGGAAAACCCAAATAGGAGATGACCAACTGTATCTCAAAATTCCCATGAAATTCCTCAAAAGAAATTGAAAATATAAATTTAAAAAGAAATCACATAACATTTGTTAACAGGCAATCTGCTTGAAAGAGTGATAATTGTGTGCACCAAATGCACCTTGTGCAATTGATGCAATTTTTATTCAATTTTAATTTAAATGAACAATAAACCCTAAATTTAAACCCTAAACCATGAACTTAAACCCTAAACCATTAAACCTGGGAACCGAATTGAACCGTAAATTACTTGGGCCGATTCGGCCAAGTTGGGTTCGACCAAAAAAAAAACTTCAAAAAAGTAAACTAAACCCATTCAGATCGGGTAAACCATGAACCAGTCGGACCAAGTTCGGGTCGAATTGGGTTGGGTCCAGTTCGGGTAAAAACTTGGGAAAAAAAAAACTGAAGACAAAACGCTGAAAAAAAACTAATTTTTTTTTTCAATTGCACTAATTTAGAATTGATGCAAATAATGCACAAGATAATTTACCGGCTTAAAATTGGCCAAAGCTCCGTTGTTCTCTCTTTATAGTAGCAGTAGTTATTAAGCCAACTCGAGTTCATAATATACACGCTCAAAAATTTGACATCACAAACATTAAAATCTTCAAAATAAATAAAATACACACATATAATTCGAAATTACTATAAATCGTCAATGAAGAAAATTAACCACAAATTGCACCGTTATCATTCTAAATATATTCAATAATAATATATGGGGGATGGATGACGTACAAATGCAAAGTCGCATTCACCAATGGATCAAACAGGCTTTATGGGATTTTACTATACCACGAAATTTGGATATCCAAAAATGTCTTTAGTCGATGGATTTAACAATAAATCTGACATTTCTCTTTTCTTTTCCTTATTCTTTTGTCATCTTTGGGCAAAAACAAAGCAAATTAAGCATCGATTTCAATATGTCGGGACAGGTGAGACACTGAGACGGGCCAAAACCCACAAAAAGCTATCCTTTTAACTGGATGGGACATATTAAAATATTCTTGACTCAATTCACTTATTCACTATTCAGGGTCTATCTTAAAAAAATTAGAGCCTAAGTCAATTTTAAAATTCAGACCTCTCATATATGAACTAAAAAATTATACAAATTAACTATATTTTATAATTTAAAAATTGATTAATAACTAATGATATCTTAATATAAAATGAAGGATTCGCAAAGATTTTATTATATGTATGCAATATATTTTTCGTTTCACATTAATTATTGTCACTTTTGAAGAGGTTTGTATAAAAATAAGAAATATAATTAAATTTTTCTTTCAATGAAAATAAAAGAGAGGAGAGAGAGTTTGTGAAGGAAAATGTATTTTTCATAATAAATTGATTTTTACGATTAATTTAATAGTGAGAATTGCAAATATCATAATTATTTCGAAACAAAATTTATTTGACCAGATATTATACCAAGGAAATTAGGATAGATTTAATTATGTGTATGTCATATATTTAAAGAATTAAATTAAAATAGTTGTAGACTTGTGGTGCTTAAATTATTTATTTTGGATAAAGCGTGGACTCAAGAATAAATAAAAAATTTACAAAAGGTGGGACTTAATTAAACTAAAATAATTGTGAACTTGTGGTGCTTAAATTATTTGTTTTGGATAAGCATGTGCCAAAAAATAAATTAAGGATTTGCAGAAAGCATGAGCTCAAAAATAAATTAAAGATTTACAAAAGAAGGGACTTAAACTAAAATAGTTGTGGACTTGTGGTGCTTAAATTATTTATTTTGGATAAAACAATGGCCCAAAAATAAATTAAGAATTCACAAATGGTGGGACTTGAACCCTAGACAAAATATAATAAAATATATGTCCTTCCCACTAGGATATTTCACAATATATTAATAATTTTACAAGTATAAATATATAATATTATATATATATATATATATATATATATATATATATATATATATATATATATGCATGTATATAGAATTCTGGGACCCTAAAAATCAATAAAATTTTCGGGCCTGAGTCGGACGATTTGTCCGACTCATGAAAGGCATGGCCCTGCACCTATTCTACGAGGTTAGGAGTGGGGAATAGGTTAGGCTACCCAACATACAATGTTTTTAAAATCGGACCGATAATTGAATGAATAATGAATTGGGTTATTGGGTCCTTTGGTTATTTGGTTGAACTATAATAAAAATATCGGATAGCTCGGACTTCAAATATATACATATATATTAATTATATTATATGTTATATATATTATATCACATATATATACACGAGTTTATAAATCACACATATATAAGAAACTTAACGGCCATGATTCAGAAAATTGGGTTAGACCCAAAATTTTGGAATTAATTGATTCAAAAGCTTAGGCCCAAAACTTTGCTTTAATTTTTTTTAAAGTATTTGGCCTAAGACTTTCTCATCCTCAAATTAAACTCTACGCTGAAACATGGTCTCCGCATCCTTTCTGCCGCTCTCCTTTCTGCCTCAATTCGTCCGCTCTCTTTAATCGCATACTTATAAAGATTTCCTCCTCTTCTTGCTTCATATTATTTACAATTTCATATATGAGGTTGAGATCAAATCTCGTATATTTAATGGTGTTTCATATTATAATAGGTATTATTTACTCGTTTCAGTTTCACCATGATTCAGAATATTAGCAAAGCCATTGAAACGTGACTGTATTTTGTCATTCTGGCTGTGATTCGGTATCGCTAATCCTATGCAATGACAATGGTTTTTTTTTTTTTCTAATAATACAGGAAAATCAGGTCTTCTGGTTTGCCGGTTCAATCGGGTTTTTGTCGGTTCACAAGTGGCTTATTTAAAAACGCTCTATGTTAATAACGGACCGACAACCGTGACGGTTCCGATTAACCCGGTCGAACCCAAGAGTCCGCCGATTTTAAAAAACATGGGCGACGGTGGCCTCACGGCCCGGCCTATCGAAGCTTGCCTCGGCTCGACTCATTTAACAAATAAGTCAGACTCAGACATTTTTAAAAGCCTATTTATTTAAATAGATCAGACTTAGGCCGACCTATTTAACTATATATAAATAATTACTTCCTCCGTCCCTTAGCAATTTGCACACTTTTTCTTTTTGATCTGTCCCTTATCAATTTGCACATACTAAAAATGGAAAGTACTTTATAAACTACACCCTCACAATATTCACAAATTTACTTCATATGTCATTACTTTTGAGATGGAAAAACTCTTTGACAACATGAAAAAACCAAAAGCCCCGCTCTCCCTCTCTATCCATCCAAGGGATGGAAGACAGAGGCCTTCGGTGTCCCTTCCAGTCAAGAATTGGGGCCTCACAATCACTAGCCAATAGAAAAATTATATATCAGACCAAAACTTTTTTATATGAAGTCTGGCCAGACCAGGTCTGGCCTATTCCCACCCCTCTGCACGGTGGGATGGCCCAGCCCATTTTGACAGCTCCAATCTAAAGTTTTTGATGAATAAATCTCACTTCAATTTCCCTTTACCATAACATTTTCCTTTTCAATTTTATGCAAGTCTTACGAGCGGTCATAAAATGAAACAATAATACATCAAAATTTGTACGAAGTAAATCTCATTCTGCAGGACATACTTTATTTTTAGTTTCAAAATAAATTATAAATTATGAATGCTTTTAAATGAAATATGAGTAAAAAAAATGCTAATTTTTGAGCTCCATCCAACGAGAAATTCAAAAGACAATCATACCCATAACTCTCTCATTTTCTTAAAGTACATCAAAATTCATATCCCATCTTCTAAATTCTTGATATTAATTCCAACCTACTTATCAACCACTTCATCAGCGGTGCCATTGAAGAAAATGATGTTGTTGATCCTAGAAAGTTTTGATTACTACGAAGACTTTTTTGTTAGAACGAAAAAGAATTTTAAAATTAGAAATATTTGATATTTGGAAACCATTGTCCTTTAGAAAGAGGGTGAGTTAACCCAGTCTAAGAAAGTCAAGTTTCTATTCTATTTTATGTGACGGACGATTCCCAAATTCATCATCTTTGCTTTTTATTAATCACTACAATTATCCATATCCATTTTCATTACTTTTCTCATTGAAGAATTTTAAGCACCCCCTAATTATATCACTTTGCACTCCTTTTTTTTTTATTAGAGATTCCATAATTACTGTAAAAATAAACTACATGTTGACAACTAGTAGAAAGAAAACATATTAGAAGTTCATGAGGAAAGAAAACAAATAACTCACCTGCAAAATTGGAACTACTATAATACAACACCAAACTTTTATAGTACAATTTATATATGCAGTTGAATATTTTCCTGATTAATTTCCTCTGTAATGCAAGACATAATAAACAAAACAGAGGATTTCAGTACGAAATCGAAGTACTTAAGCACCAAAAACCTCTCTATTTCTTCATCATGAAATGTCAATCCACTTTTTCCTTCTTTAGCTGAGAACTTATGAAGCAATTCAAAATTTTACAGCATTTACAGTTTCCTTAGTGAAAGAATGAATATTATCCTGTGCAAAATATTCAAGTAGGAAGTTGTTAATAATTACAACATGGAAGTGCGTTTTATTAGACTAATCAATAAGATTATCTTACTTTGATATCAATTATGATCTTAAAAATCTTGCAAATAATGGCCACCTATCTAAAAAAAATTGAGTCTGAGCCTGCAAAGAGATGGAACTGTGACGAAATTATCGACTGAACCAAAATTATAGAGAGCGAGAGAACAAATGAAAATTAGGGATACTATAAATTTTGATCCATGAAGAATTACCTTTCTCCAGATTTGGTCCCCCTCTTTCACTCGCAACCAAATTTGGTCCTGAAAGTACACTTTTACTCCCACATTTGGTTTCGTTAACTCAGAAAAACTATTTGAGGGTGTTAGAAGAGGTTTAGTTGACCGTATCATGTGTGAGCATGGGAGAATCTCTTCGATCTCAACCCGAGAACTAGAATAGCTCATGCTTCTCGTCATACGATTACATTTTGCCGACTCAACTTCTGCTAAAAATATACCGTATACTGGTCTGTGGTCTGAAAATCGAGACTCTCCACGAACGTATGAAAGTTGTTGGAGACCTCGACCATGCCACAATATACGATCACACCTTCATCATCCAGTACAAAGAATCAGTACAACTTAACTGGGAGATAAAATATGAGATATTATTTTTTGGAAGTTATTTTATTGATAAATAGATCAAAGAAAGTTAAAAGTATCAAATAAAACTAACTCTTAAAAAAAGAGAAAGTAAACACAAGAATTTAAACGATCAATATACTGATAGGGAAGTTACCAAGCAGGCGTTCTCGTTTCTCTTTATGGCGATATTTTCACCAGCATATCTATCGGAATTGTTTGAATACTTGTGCGAGGGAGGAAGTATATTTGTCCTTCGTTCCATCCTGGAAATACACGCCCGTGTGTTTGCTCGATTGTAAGCTAAATAAGAAAAGATAATTAATTTTTGGAAGTTAAAATAGCTATCAAGATAAAAATGAAAGGCAAGAACTTGTATACACCAGGTGCACCGTGCAATTCATGTTCATTTGTAAAAGGTATTAGTTGTTTTACTAGAAAGTGGTATCTATGAAGAAATGCTTCTCAAAAATGATCCTCAGAGGTGCATTTGCTTGCCTGGTCGTTTTCCAACAAAGCTCTCCAATTGTGCATCTCTACGAGAGCCTTTGCATATCGATAATTAAGAGCGATTCTGTAGTTCAAATCTCCGAGCCATATGATTCGACTGAAAGAAAACATGCAAGAGATTTGGATACCAGGTTCCTATATTGGAAAAAGAACATAACATAATGCGAAACCAAATGTTAAAAAAAATCAATAGTTACAAGTGAATGAGGAATATATACATACTCATGATCAAGGATTGTTTGAGGGGAGTTGTTCTCGTCTCCCGTGGCATAAACTTGTGCGAATCTCGTTTTCCTCAATATTTCCATGACGTCAGAATTTCTTCTCAACTCGTCGCCATCTTTCTCTCCAGAGGTTAAATGACTACAAACGAAGCAAAAACTCGTTTGGTGCAAGTACATGCTTATCGAAATCGAACCCTGGAAAAATTAACAACATAAGATTGCCAATTCTTTAAGATCTAAACTAATCATGAGACTGAAAGTGGCCGAAATCGTACTTTATTTCCAAGATAACCCATCAACCCTCTGCCAACACACGACACCTTCAAATCACGAACAACGTCTCTCAACTCGTTTTTAATCCATACCGTAAGGAGTATCCCAACCATCTGCTTACTTGCAACCAAACAATACCTTTTCTGCCCTTGATGTCTATCTCTGTCCTCAGCACAAAAAGACTGTGAATAAAAAGAATCTGTCGGCCCATCTTCGTCATCCGATGAAGCATCCCATCTCACCATTGGATCACAATAATGATCCCTCGCTTTATGCCCGTAGATATCCCGATCACATACACTAAATCGATGATCAAGCATCGGTTGTGGCCTCGAAATGGTACTATCCACCATTCTCATGCTATGGCTCGTTGAATACAAAGATGCATCTTTTTCTCCGGGAAGATTGTTAAGAGTTTTACGAATAAGTGCTTGCCATTTCCTAGCGGGGCCGTTATCCTCCGTCCCCAAAACATTTCCGGCGTTTAAAGGAACGATTTCTTGAAACCTACAAAGATATATCCTCAAATTTGATCATTTTCCATCCAACATTCAAGAAACGGCTAGAATTAGTCGATTTTTTAACTTATAAACTAACCCAAGAACATAAACATCGGAAGGAGGTGAAGCGTGTAGCCACTCTTCGAGATTTAAGTAACTTGGTGGAGACTTTCCACCCACATTCCATGTTGCAGCAAAGATCCTATTCCATTATCTCAAAGTAAAGACTTGCTTTTCAAAAAGTATAGCTAGTGAGTGAAAAGTGATACCACACACCTATAGTTCTGCACATCTCTAATTTGGGAGGAATCGAACGCAAACTTATTTCGTTGCAGAGGGTCATGATTTCGGGTATTCGATTTCTCTGTTAAATTCAATTATGCAAATAAAGCAATAGGAGTAAACTATACTGCAGAGTATAAGAAAAAGTGTTATAGAAAAAACACATATTTTTTAAGCTTAAGGAATAATACTGAAGTTTGATAATTAACCTGTTTTGTTTTTCTTGATAGTGCATATTTCCCTCTCTGAGAAATTGTTCTTCCATTCTTCATCAACTCCTGAAAGAGTAAAAAGAACTTGCAAGTTATAAGTATTTAAAGCTGTGCCATTTACTGTTACAACATTAAATAATTTTCTCCCACCAAGAAAATTAAAATTGATTCAATTCCACAAAAATGAATATATAAACAATAAGGCAAAGTATTATGTGCATCTTGTGCACCGCCACTTATACTATTGCTTGTAAGAACTAATACTATTGCTTGTAAGAACTGATATTATTGCTTATAAGAACTGATACTATTGCTTGTAAGACTGATACTATTGCTTATAAGAACTAATACTATTTCTTATAAGAGCTAATACTATTTCTCCTAAGACTAATACTATTGGTTGTAAGAACTAATACCTTCTGAACAATAAATCTCACAAAAGAGCACAACCTTTAAAAATTAAAAAAGAAGGTGACTTTCAAATTTTTCAGAATCACACATGATAAATTACCTGAATAATTTATATCATCAGCATGAAAATCCCCATCTTTGCTCTGGATGTTAAACCATTTTTTGACTAGTGTTTTAGGCCAAGAAGCCTGCATCAAGAAAAACCAAAATAACCACAAATATTAAAGCAGAAATTCACAAAAATGCTCAATAATTAACTTCTTTTTCCAATTTTCTTGATCACAAACCAACCTTGCTTTTCTTCAAGTTTCCATCTCTCATCTTTTCACCACTTCATACATACATACAAACAGCTCTCAAAAGAAGGAAGATCACAGCTTTTCTTGAATTTCTAAAAAATAAATAAAAAAAAGAGCTCAAAATAGCAAAAGAAATAAAGAAGGGATGATGGAATTGACCCAAAAGAAAACGATGGGCAGTCAATGTGATGAAAGCAGAAATCTAAGACTTTAAAAATTCAAGATTCTTGGCATGTTTAATTGAAGAATGTACAAAAATTCAAGAATCACAGAATACAAGAAAGGAAGAAGAACAGTAAGTTAATGGGATTCTGTTACATAAACAGGAAAATTTCAGAATAAAAAAGATGAATGTGATAACAATGTATAGACACCACCGCTCGTTTTGCGGGTCGGGTGGGTTTTTTTTTTTTGGAAAATGAATTTAGGAGAGAATTATAAATAAAAAACTAAAATTACAACACACGCACAAAACCGGGGGTCTAGACCCAAATTATTGGTCGCATTGAACTGTAAATTCGGTTTCAATTCAAGAGGGACCCCCTCTCTATCTCTATGCTGGGTGGGCCCAAGCAATTGGATTTTTTCGTTTTATTTTTCGTGCTTCATTATATTTTTATATATTTTAAAATATTAATTAAAATGTACATGCAACATGTATTGATTGAAATTTTTTTATTGACACTGTTAAAGAGAAATTAAATAAAAAAAATAATTTTATATCTTTCTATAAGTTCGCACTTTCAGATGAGATATAATTCTTTCACAATATCAAAGTCTTCAGGCTCACGCCACGTCATGGTTCGATTCCCGTTGAAAGCAGCTCAATCCATATTAAATTGTCCACTCGAGAAACTCCACCCATTAAAGTGTTAGGAAAATTAAATAAAAAGAATTAATTCCGCACCTCTTTACAAGTTCGGATTTTTAAATGTGACGGAATTCTTTCAAATACACATGGCATGTATTTAAATAAAAAGAATTAATTTCACTTTAACATTTTTTAAAATTTTAAAATATAATTCAGGTAAGATTGTAAATTCACGAGTTATATAATATATCGAATGATAATATTAGTTCTATTTATGTGTTCTACTCTATGATTCACGATCTAGATATGTGATGTGTTGAAAGTTAAAATATATCTAACTTACTATAATCATGGGTTTAATATGTTAAAGATTCGAAAAAGTGGGATATAAATTGGAACATGAAAAACAACATTAAAAATAAAAGGGGTAATAGAGATGTGAATTTGTCTCATACATGAGACCGTTTTATACTACATTTGGATGACACAAAATAGTACATAGAAATAAGATCCGTCCTAAATTTAATTGAACATTTTTGTAAATAACAATAAAATAATTTTTTCTTTTTATCTATACCTCCTCAAACATCATTACTTTTTTCATACTAAAATTAATTTTATCTCTTTCAATTTATACAAAATATCATTACTTTACCATTTAAATCTCATCAAAAAGTAATTTTATTTTTATAATAATAATAATTAATAACTTATACATTAAAATTCGTATAAAAGTAATTAGTAAATATTCCAATAAGAAGGCGAGGAGTTGAGTAACACACAATGACAGTGACACAAGTGATATGATACGCAGCCCATTGTACTTTGTCTTTTGATTGGAAAGCTGCCCGCGGTCAAGAAAGACAACAGTGCTTTGAGTCTTTTTAAAAAGAAAATCTTTTTGGAAAATGATATAGTGAAAATGGGTTTCTTTTTCAAAGGCAAAAAATGAGGAATAGACATTTTTGCTTAATATTTTGGTCAGATATTAGATTTTTTATCCCGAGCTAGAATGTATGGGTATTCTGAATTTTTAAATAATGCAGTGTCGAATATTTTGGGGTACTTGAATACATAGATATGGGTAAGATACACACTCGATATGCTACGTGGCGTGTCTAAATTAAAAATAATATTAATAATTTTAGATACTATGTCGGACATGTCTGATCAGCGTGTCAGACTCGGATAGAATATACGCAGGGTCAAATTAGCAAGATAACTTTTTTTAGCCTTGAAGTAAACGTGTCTTATATTAAATTAACTCAAATTAAATCTAGGTCACATGCAGTAAAAACAATATTAATTTTCTTTATTGCTTAGACAGTCAAAACAATGTCAATATGTTCGTCGTTCACATAGTTTATTGTGGCATTTCTCTTGCTTTGACTTTATGTTTGTTTAGATGTTAAAAAAATTTGCATAGGGATACAAATACACGTATTAAAAAAACTGTAAAAATATTTATATTTGCATGGATAATACTTTTTCCATTTTTAATTAGATGTCGTTTTAGTCTTTTGAAATATTTTTAAAATAGACGTCGTTCTGAGATTTTCTCCCCTTTATCTCATATTTACCATTAATATGGTAATTTCAAATTTCCTATAAAAATGTTATGTGTATATTTTTTTCAGCCAATAGCAATTGTTGCAAAGAATATTTAAATAATATTAATTAAGATTAATTTTGAAAAAAAAAATATGTTCTTATTTGTCTTAAAAATTCGTAATGACATCTATTAAAAATGGAAGGAGTATAATTTTTTTTTAAAAAAAATTATAGTTGTATCCCGTACAGATCTTACTCATTTTTTTTCTTAAAATATGTGTCTCAAGATCGTGATCGTGATCGCACTCCATAACCCAGATCCAGAGTTTCTGTACTCAAATTTACATAAAATAAATTAAAGGTTATATAATTGCCCGCAATGGTTATTTTTGTAAGTATAAAACTAGAATTTTATAACTTCGATATGTCGAATATAAAAAATACTACTCCCCCCGTCCCATTCTTAACCGGTGGGTTACTGTGTGCTCGAATTTTAAGAAAAAATGGTAAAGTGTTGGGGGTAGAAAAAATTATTTATTAGTATTTTATATGATAAAGTGATGAATAGTTGGGGGTAGAAAGAATTGTTTATTAGTATTTTATATGATAAAATAATAAAGTGAGTATTTTCATTTAAGAAAATTTGCAGTTAAAATTAGAACGCTCAAAATGAAAAGAATATATGCAGTTAAGATTGGGACGAAGATAGTACAATTTATTATAAATATCGGGGTATAATAAAATATAAAGTTGTTTAAAGAATATATTGAATAATTAAAACAAGAATGTGATAAAATGAAACAAAATTAAAAACTTTTTTATTTTCCCAGGAAAAACATCATAAACAAAATGAAATAAAATATTATTCTAGGTTTTCAAAATTGATAAAATTTGTGGGAATGTCTTACACTGCGAATGTAATACTTTAAATATTTTGAAAGTATATTGCATTCACATTATGATTTATGAGACGATTTCAAGATTTTTTCTCTCTCTCTCTTTATTACCATTGTAATTGTTTTGTTTGTTTGTTTTTTTTTTAAGGTAATCAATTATTATAGTTCTCTAAGATAATTGGGGTCAATGCACTAAAAAAAAAGATAATTAATTATAATAGTTTCTTCTATCATCAATCATGTGATACATCATTCGTTTCATTATAGATCGAAACCGCAATCACCACAAGAGGGGGATCACCCGGAACTACAACCACCATAAAAGTGATACCACAACCCCACCACAAAAAGGACCACCACAAAAAGAAATAAATTTTCTCTTTTCATGTTTTGAACTCACAACCTCAAGATTTTAGAGAGTGGAGCTCTAGTTATTCATACTTGACTTTTTCTTCTTCAAATATAACGATGTTTGGGTAAATACATTGAGTTTTGAAAAATCCATGAATAGCTTATTGCCTTTTTTTTTTCCAAGGGTAGCTTTATTGGCTTTTGATAAATGGGATTATTGTGCATTGAAGGGGCCAATGTGGTAGGCACGTTGGATGGCTATATATGTCTACCTCTCAACTCTCAAAGTCTCAAGGATATCTAAACCTCAAATATCTTATTTGCATTCAGATACATAGCAATCATAGTAAATTTTAAAATAATGTAATTTTTTTACACTAAAAGATACAACTTTTTTATATTGTATTTTGTAATTATTAATATGAAAAAATAGTTGCACAGTTTAATGTAAATAAATTATATCTTTCAATATAAAAAATTGCATGATTTTAAAATGTACTACGAGAGTGTACGGTGCACCTGCTTATATGAGACCCACTCAAACATCAATGACATGATATGTTCGGATATATATAAATCAACTTAGAATTGAATTAATGGCTCTCAACTACAAAGTTTCTAACAAAAAGACTCTAAGGTATCTTTAAAGTGTCTCTAAAATACAATTTGTACAAAAAATACCCCTTATCTCATTTTTGTATGTATTTATAATTTTATTTTTTTTGTTTTGACCAAGTGCACATTTTGGGAAAATACATATTTTATAAAATTTGAAATTTAAATTAAATTATATAAAAAATTGTAACTAATAAAAAGTGGAATAAAAAAGACGAAAGTGCAGAAAATTAAAAAAAACTGCACTCCAAAATGTGTCAGAAGTGCAGAAAACGTGTCAGAAGTGCCGAAAACGGACAGAAGGACAATTTAGACTTTTTAACCATATTTTTGTACCTTAAAGTCAAAATAAAATTACTTTATACCTTAGGTCAATTGGGGAGTGACTTTGTACCTTATAATCATTCCCCGGAATTGAATTTTCTTTTGGGGTCAAACGAAACTAGTGTCTTTATGTTTGGATATAAAGCAATTTAGAATTTCTTTTGGGGTCAAACGAAACTAGTATTTTGGTTGGGACCCCCGATCCCAGATTAAAAACTTTATGTTTGGCATTATTCCATTTAAAGTTGAAATTTACTAATTAATTGCGCTTGAGAAAATCCTTCAGAAAAGTACTTATAATTTACAAATATAGGATGTAGCAGACAAAGGGCATTAGCACTTTGTTTGGCCAGACCCATATAGGATATTATATATGATTAAATTATGAAATTGGGCCCGTGTTTATTAAATGTTGGCGATTTAAACTCATACAATCTATTATTTTTTTTTAATTAAATCTCACTTCTTTTAAAATGATACAATTTTCATCCTAAATTTATAAGGTTACAGAATTTTTACACATGCCAATTTGCCAGAATTTCATTTAGCAACCGAACTAATGACTTGATGTTACTTACGTTTCATATATAATCTCAAGTTAGAACAAGACTTGAGCAATGACTAATCTCAAGTTCACATAATCCTTTTCCCCATACAACGTTGAACTTTTATAACTTGCAATGCAATTATTCACTTATTTTTGCATAATAATAAAATAAAGAATATTAAAATTCAGGTACTTTTACTTATATAATCTTTTGAGCGCTTTAAAATATGGTAATTTAGTTAAACAGCATTAACTATATTCCTTTTATTTCTCTCTAAACATATATTTTTATTATGAATTGTATTTCAGGGCACTAGTTGCACAATATTATTTGTTCAATTTTGACCAAAATTTTAAAAAATAGATTTTCTTTTCGCTGATCGAAGAAAAATAGTCGAAAAATGTTGGTTTATATAATAAAAAAGGTCATTTTATATGATAAAAATACTAATCTCCCTCAGTCCCATTATATATTTTTTATTTTCCTTTTATATTCGTCCCACAAAATAATTTTTCCTTCCATAAATTAAAAAAATAATTAAACTCCACTCTTTACCTATAATTTTTATCCTCACTTTTACATAATATTATAAAAAATAACACTCATTACTTCACTCAATACTTTATACACCTTTTTCCGCCTTCCCAATTTCCAAAAGAAGCCTTCACTTTTCATTAAAAGTAAGCCAAAATGACCCACCATTTATTACTTTACTATTATTATTATTTAATCGTAGCACTCAAATGAAAGGGGAAACTTTTATGAGACAGAGAGAATATCAATTATATATTGAAAATATAAATACTCTTTTCATATGAACTAATAATTTTCTTTACATGATGTAGTACTTTTCAGGTTTTCATTATTTATTTCAATTTTCTTTTTTGAATGCATTATAAAACTTTATCAAAATTATGTGGGCAATTTTTTCTTGCCTTTTATTATTCATCCAAATTTTGAAAGGCGGGATTTGTTCTAACCTTAATGACAAACAAACATACCATGTGTATGTTCCAATCAATTGGTGGGGTTAGATTAATTGATTTTAATAATTAAACTAATTGACTTGGCAATATAATAGGACAAATTATTCTAGTTTAATTAGGTCAAAATCATCCAATTATGGGTTCCTAAATAAACACAAGTGACCCACTAATCTTTACTGAACCATCCACTAATAATAATAGTCTATTATTTTGTCTCAGTAATAGGACTCCAAGGTTTTGTCTTAATTACGTTTATTAGCTGTCCTTGAAAAGTTCTCCAATTATTAATGTTAACCTAATTATCTTTTAAAAATAAAAAAAAGTAAGGGCAAACTTTGTGGCCTCCTATAATCTCCAACATCAATAAGTGATTATATATAAGCTGGATTGTTTGGTAGAAGACGTGCTTTCCATTTCAAATTAAAATTTCTAAAAATGTCACTTTTTGGCTTACTACGTAACACGTACTTTTAAGTTGCGTTGGCCGGCTTCTGCACAATTGCATTAGATGCACACAAAATTTAGCTTTTATGTTATATTTAATTTGGTATTTCTAATGTGCTTTCTTGTCTATATATTAACGAACTATATTATAGAGTAAGAATTTATAAAATTTCACAATATGAAATTTATATCATTACTTTGTAAATTAATATTGTAATACTTACCACTTGATACCATTATACTTATAAATTAATATCATATTATTTAATATTATGAATATTAATTTATAAAAATAATCATATTAATTAGTTTATAAGTGGTAGTAGTATCAAGGCCTAGTTGCAATACTAACCCTCCAACTATCAGTGATTTTACATAAAAATTATGGAACTATGTTTTTTGCACAATTATATACAAACCATGAAACTTTGGCACATAAACCACTATACTATTTTTGGCCAATTTTTTTTCCAGTCAAGGCATTTGTGTCCAAAGAAATCCAGTTATATTGAAAAAATTAATGCAACTTTTTAGTTATAATTTTGTGTGTTTAGTACAATTTTCAATACAATTGATTTTTATTTTGACATAAATGGCCCTTAAATTGATCAGAAAATTAGTATAGTGATTTATGTGCTAAAATTTAGTCTGTATATAACTGTGTAGAAAAATATTGTCACGACCACTCTCAGATAATTAAATAAATAATATGTTCAAAATAAATTTACAAGAAATGACTTGTGACTTTTTATTTTTATTAAACAGTTAACAGGATGACAAATCCTTTGAACACTTAAGAAGGACTCATAATAAACAATATATATATATTATAACTCGAACGCAAGCCCCACAGGTCGTCATCCATGTATACAACTCTCAGAATCTGCAGGTACTCCAACCGCCTTCAGTGCAAGTTCACAAGATTACCTACAATGCATAAATTAGGTGAGACATATAAATCTTAGTAAGCAGAAATTATTCATGATGCTGTGAATCTTTGAAAATCCTCCCCATGCACTCTCTTTTGAAATCACCAATTTATTTATGGAACACTCGTAGGGCCCTTGACTCATTGTTATACACCGGCATCAACTCATAACATATACAAAACGGTGGCCTACTCTGGGCAGCCCGCCAGGAGTTACCTGGTCACTACCACTCCCAGGTCGCTCCTTCCGTGTGATAATAAGACGTTGGCCTACTCTGGGCAGCCCGCCAGGAGTTACCTGGTCACTACCACTCCCTGTCGCCCCTTCATTCTCGGTGTATAATCGGTGGCGGATTACATCATTTGATCAAATCTCATTTCATGATAATGCATGATATGCATGATGCAATGCAATGCAAAGACATATTAACTCACAAGTTTTACATATCACATACTCAAATTACATCAAATATCGAGCTTACCAGCTCTTTCCACAGTGATCACTGAATGTCAATCAAATCTCAAAATCCACGTAATATCCATGAATCATCAATTAAACACATTTAATTTACAAATAAATCACATAATATTATGTTTATGCATTGCGATTGCAAATGAATTTCTACTTACCTCGAATCGGAAAAAGTGTCGAGCATTTGACCTCTTAAATCACTTAAATCTATATCTTACCCCCTTAAATTTCTCACTAAAACCCAAAGGTGACAAGTCACTAAAAGCGCGGGTATTACAAATATAGTGTCCGGTGATTTAGGTGCAAAAATTACTAATAATTTGCAGGTGTTATCCAATTAGACCTAATATCAATTTCATATTATATATGAACAATCACAAATTTATGTATATTATATGATTGCTAGTGTAATTAGATATAAATATTCTACAATATAATACATTCACATGTCCAGTAAGTTTAAATGTGATGGTGGATTTGATATTTGCATGGACTTAAACATTGCCCACAGTGATTCTATAGTGTATAATTGACTTTAGGTTATAATCACAGAAAAAGACAACATCAGAGGAGCCTCTTATAAGTCATGTGATGTGAAACATTTTAGGTCTCTGGATACATTCATCTTATGCAACGGGAAATTCCAATCGAGAGAGAAGTTGGTACAATTATCGCTTGTTTGTAAACTCTAGAAAATAGTTGAAAATCATTTATTTTAAAAGCTATTAGACACAATTTTTTAAAAAAATAAGTGATTCTACTCATTGAATAGAATTTGCACACGGATACTTAGTAGAACAAACTCAGAGACAAAATTCCAAAAACATAAAAATTTGAAATTGAAATTACCTACAGCTCCTCTGTGGTAGGGACCTTATAGTAGCCTTTGAAGAGATCAATGTACAATCGGAACTGCGCGATGGCGAAAAATGTCACGGGGAAGCATGTTACAGCATACATCGGAAATGCCACGTATTTTTGGCTTTTCTTTCAGCACGAAAAAAATGTCCCTGCGCAGAAAGATAGCAACATTGAGCCTATCGACGAACAGAGACGTGAGGCGAATAGCAGCATGTTCGGCAATCCCTTGCCGAAGTCTCTGTCCTGATACCTGCAGGTATCAGTAGTCATGAAATGGCTTAGTGTGTGTTTGCAAACTGAAAAAAGGAATACAATGTTGAGAAATTGATTTAATTTAGTCACCGAGTATTATATTAAATAATAGAAAAAGTGGCACTTGTTTTGAAAAGTTGTAAAAGTAAAGATGTTGATTGTTTGGTAAAAGATTTGATTTGATTAAAAAGGAAATTTAAGATGTTTTATTTTTTATTTTTTATCTTGTGTATTTGTTACTTTTTGGTTTTGATTTTATTAATTTTTAAATTTTAATTTTCATTCTATAACTTTATTAATTTTAACCACGTATATTTTGGTTTTGATTTAGGTAAGTTCCAGACCAAATTCATAATTTAAAAATCAATGGGACTAAAATCAAAAGGTGATAAAATTACAAGATAATTTTTTTTCCCTAATTAAAATATTACGGCAGAAGCCGAGTAGGTCGAAATATCATTTTTAAACTCTTACCATAACCACCATTATATATGTTTGAAGAAAATATAAATGTATTGATTTTACACCTCTCTATAAGTTTGAAATTTTTAGATGAGATGAAATTCTTTCAATATACTTGCCTGGAAGTGAGAATGGCAAGGAACATGACGACGGACGTGACAGAGAAGCAAAGCGCGACAAGGGACGAAAGGGCGAATATGCTAAAGGCGGCCTCGTTTTGTAGGGTGGGCGTGCCTCGTCCCTCCGCGGACTCCCAGGGGGACGCTGGCGGAGGTGGCTAAAGCCACGGTGGCAATGAGTGCGGCCACCACGGAGCACGACTGAGAGGTCTCTTTCAGCCACTTGCCAGCATCGTCCACTAGTTTCAGGTGGTCTTCGTTGAATATCTCCGACGGTGTTTGACCGTGTATGTTGTGCCGTACGAAGTAGTTGATGGGCATCGACTTTTCACATACTGCATTACAACTTACAAATTTACAATCTAATCGCCTTAGTATATTTCTCTCAATTTTCACATCAAAATCATGATTAAATCAAAGGGTGGCGTTATTTGCACTTTTGAAATTGCTAAATGCACGCACTATTGTCAGGCCTTTTTAGAATTCAAAGGAAAAAAGTTCACTTCAAATGACTTTATATTCTAAAAAAAATGTCAATACCATTTCTAAATGAGATTAGCAGTTAAGACATATCAATTTTCGCACTTTCCTTATTGATACGTCCCACATCAGTTTTCATACCTAGAAAATGAAGCTTTACTCATAATTTTCAACATTACTTTTTCTAACACAATTAACTTAAAGTTGATTTGACTGAGATGTCCCTACTTTATCGCTTTAATAAAGTAGTACACTAAATTTTTTTTTAATTTGTGAGCCCATGATTAGAGTAAATTGACCTGGGACTAAGGGAGTATCATATTATCTATTTGCATGATACATTTGTACTGCAATACGTTATGTATATGAGTTAAGGCAAAGTTTTTATTCATTGTGCAAGTTGTTATTACTGAAATATAAGTGTTTAATTTCGTGTTTTATTGAAAGAACTTGCATATTTAAAAAATACACTTGAATTGTACGTTGCACAAGAGACCTACGTTTGAGTTAAAAATGCAAAGGGTGAATATTCAAAGAAAGGTGGAACAGAGAATTCGAATTGCAAATTCACGGGGATTTTTTCCCATAACTTAAGGGGACTATGTTTTAAGGACAATAGTTTTATAAAAAATACAGGACAATATGTTATAAAATAAATATTGAACATTATTTTTTAAAATGTATAAATGTAGGACAACCGTGAATAAGCCCAAATTGGGCTTATATATCACATGTTACACGATTGTCCTACATTTATAAATTAACAGACTTGTGAATGTAGGACACTACGTTTTTAAAATCTGAGAATTTAGGACAATCTTGAAACTCAAGTAACATTTTTTAGCCTCGATTTGGCTTACTGCTCGGGGTCGATTGTCCTACATTTATAAATTTTAAAATATATTGTCATATATTCACAAGCTTTAAAAATTGTTGTTCTAAAAACACATTCCTTCTAAGTTACTGGCCTAAAAAGACATTATACCCACATTCACGACACAATCAAAAAAAAAAAATTAATTAAACCAACTTATTACATAACCTAATGAGTGCAAAAAAAAATCATACCTGGTACCACTTAATTTCCCATTGCATCTGCAAAGCAGCACCAGAATAAGCCACGGTCTATGATCACCCATCATTGCAGCAAGATGCAAAGCGCTATTGCCATCCTTGTCCGTTTTCCGAAAAATCGTTTCTTTCATTATTTTCCGGCCTTGCAAGAACTTGTAAATGTGAGGTTGCCTGTTTTCGACGGCAAGCAGAACTATGTTCTTCTTGTCAGTGTTCATGTCGTTGATGGCCACCGGAAACCGTTCAAGAATCTCCTCCACCATTTCATTTATACCATTCTTCGTCGCGATAAGCAACGCAGACTCTTTTTTGTTTTCCACTTCCGGCGCTTTACCATTTTTACCTGTATAAATGTACATACTACGGGTGAGACTATAGTTCATGTTGATTTATTTAGCAATCTCAGAGGTGCAAATAATGTCACTATTTCCCAAATATGTAAAGATTGAATGGAGTTTGAATCACAATTGGCCCCATAAATTCGGCCTTAAATAGATTTAGTCCCATAAATTTTTTGTCGTCGATTTAGTCCCAAAAACTTTGACAATGTCCAATTTTAATACCAATTTCTATCGGAAAACTCAAATCAATGCCGTTTTGTCATATTAATTTGAGGCTTTCCTACGGATGCTGTGACTGGACTGCCACGTGTAATTTTTTTTAACAGTTGGAATATAATTATTTTTTTTTTAAAAAAAACATAAAATTAAAACATAATTGACGGCAAGAATTTGTCAAACTCATTTAAAAATACACGTGGCAGTACATATGATAGTCCAGTCACAACATCCGAAAGCCCAAAATTGAAACGGCATGCAAAACGACGTCGTTTTGAGTTTTTCGATCGATTTAGGACTAAAATTAGACATTATTGGGACTAAATTGATGGCAAAAAACTTATGGACTATATCTATTTGAAAAATTATTCACTATTTGCTTGTAGTGATAGTTAATTAATGTTGATTTGTTTAGCAATCTCGGGGGTACAAATAACGTCACTATTCCCCAAATATGTAACTTGAATGTGTATGATTACCATTTTCATTGCTGTTTTTGGAAGAATTTATAGGATGATCATCATCAACAACATCTCTGCGGTCAAACTCATGACTGAGGGTGAAGTCAAACGCAGGGGTTTGACCTGGGGCTGAAGCAGGATCAGGTCTCTTTCCATTGTTTTCATATTCATATAAAGAAGCATGATCAATCAGTTTTCTCATGATCTGAACCGACCACACGTGCTTCTTTTTCTTCTCTCTTATGCTTTCTACTTGTGATGATCCTTATTTTTTTGTTTTTTCACAAGATAATTAATTAGTTAATAAATTAAGTCATATATATGAGAAATGTATCTGTGGCCTGTTAATATCAAGAATCATCCCATAATTCCAATTTTGGTCCTTTTGGTGTCAATTTTGAACTATAATTAAAAATATTTAGGACTAAAATTGGACATAGAAAGGATGAATTTATGAAAAAGTAAAACAAATCGGACCTAATTAAAATACATATCGGACCAAAAAATGAAAAAAATAAAAACATACATGACTAAAATTGAACATATCATAGATTGTAGGATGATTCTTGATTTAACTCTGAATCAGGAGATCTGAATTAAGCTAGTTTAGAAGGCTTACCTAAGCCAAGGATTACGAACATTGCCTTGCTTAGAAACTTGACAAAATTAAAGCATGTGGTGCAGTTTTCGGGTACAAGTTTGGTTGGTCGACCGGTTGCTGATTCACGAAAAAATTTGTTACAACATACTTTAAAGGTTAATAATATCTTAGTAATATTATACCTTAAGGAGAATTACCAAACAAATTCACAAAATTTTTTGAATTTTAATTTTTGTAATGTTCACAGTGATATCATGACATTGCTAAAATAAAATAGTCATGATTATAAGTTAACTTTTTTAAAAGGTCTTAATTTATATATATATCAATTATAAACAACATATCTAAATGAATTTATTTTCGAAGTCATGTGTTCTCATAAAAAAATGAAAAGTAGTTTTCAACCTTGTTCATTTTTGTCACCAGTTGGTTGTTGTCCCTCTTCCTGATTATTCAATTTTTCACTAGATCCTTGCCCTAAAATAGGAAATTCGAAAATCAACACTAATTTCTCGCACAAAGAAATAATGTAACATGTGAGAAATTCATGTCATATGTCTTGGAATGAAATATTTGTTAATGAAACAAAAATGTTAAATTCTCGCCTTGTTCATGTTCAGCAAGTTGTTGCCCAACCTTTTGTGACTCTTCATCATGCTTTTGTCCGCTCTGACCTACTGGGCAAACACGAAATTAAACATCTACATACCAAAAATTGAATATACGATTCAAATTCTTCATGGATATATAGAATCCAAAATTGTCCAATAATTTTTCACTTTTTTCAAAATAGTCCAAAAAAATTTGATGTATGAAATCGGTTCCAATTCTTCGCGAAGTGTACCACTTTCGTCCCAAATTCTCCGGAATTGATGAAACGACGCCGTTTTTATCATGCATTTCAGCCGTAAATTTCTAAATTGAACGCTCGCATGTAAAGACGCATGACCAAAAACGACGTCGTTTCATAGATTTCGGTGAATTTGGGATGAAAATGATACAATTCATGTAAAATTTAGACCGATTTCGTACATCAAATATTTTTTTGAACCATTTGAAAAAAAGATGAAAAGTTATGGGACTATTTTAGATTCTATCACGATTCTTCACCAAAAAAAAAAAAAAAAAGAAAAAAAAAAAAAAGAAGTACTTGTTGAGGAAAATTAAATAAATAGATTATTAAGGCCCCTCTCTACAAGCTCGAGCTTTTAGATGAGACGGAATTCTCTCATGGTATCAGAGCCGAGGTTGTGGGTTCGATTCGTGAAGCACTCCACCCATTTAAATTGTTCACTATGTTGGGCCTCCTCTGGAGAGGCGAGAGACAATGATTAGGTCCATTTGTGAGGGGAGTGTTGAGGGGAAATTAAATAAATAGATTATTCTGAGCCCTCTCTACAAGCTCGAGCTTTTAGATGAGCGAATTCTCTCGAAGACTATGTACAATGGTTGATCGAGATTATGAGACCAATTTCACGGGAATTTCTTTCTTTAAGACCCCTAATTTAGGGGTGGCAAAATAAGGACTATAACTTTTAGGGCGGTAAAACAAAGATTGTATAGAGCTTATAAAAAATAAAATAACAATTAATTTCGAGCCAAATTAGTCAGAATGGCCCTAATTTGAGCCTGAAATCGGGTCATCCGGTCCTAATTTTCCTTAAAATCAACACTAATTTCTCACACAATGAAATAATGTGACATGTAATAATTAAATTCATATGCCATATGTCTTAGAATAAAAAATTGTTAATGAAACAAATGTTGAATTCTCGCCTTGTTCATGTTCAGCAGGTTGTGGCTGATCCTTTTGAGACTCTTCATCATGTTGTTTTCCGCTACGACCCACTGGAAAAAACACGAAAAAAGCATCAGCATTCCAAAAATGAAAATACGTAACAATATCTTGCCCTTTTTTTTCTTATTTAGTGTTCTACACAAAATAAAATAAATGAATAAATATACATGATTGGATAGTAAAATTTATTTTTTGAAACCATTGGGCACGGTACCAAACCACTTTGGTCCCAAATTCATTTTTTTCATGTAGTTTGGTCCCGTTATGTTTTCCGTTAAAAGTCAATTTGCGGTTTTTTACACATGACAAGACTTACCTCGATTTTGGTCCCAAACTGCAACTAATTTTAACACAAAACGATCTCGACAAAATCAGTATGAAAAAAAAAAATATTTTGGGACCAAAGTAATGAGTGTTGGGACCAAAATCGTGAGGTACGGTACTGTGGGACCAAAAGTGATTGGAGACTTACTTAGTACCCGTAAAAGGTTCCTTGTGAAAAGAAATATTCTACGCAAGTTTGATAGTTTTCTGGATACTTGGGATTGTTGTAGTCGTACTCAAGTCCTTCTGCCAGAGGATCACTCACGTCTAGGTTTATCTCATCAACAAATATACCTTCAATAAATATTCAGTTAAACAAATATTATTTATCAATTGCAATTTGTAAATTGAAATAAATTTAGTGACATAGATTTATATAGTTTTTCTTTCTTATGGATGATTTTGTGTGTTTTCGATTTTAGACTTGAGGAATAATGTATACATGCAAAGAGACTTCAATGAGATGTGATCCAGTGATATATATAGAAGATCGATGTTACATCTTTGTATGTGAATGACAAATTTGATTAGCTACCTAATTATTAAATTTTAATTAAAATACATGTCAATTCGTTTAAAATTGTTTAACAGGAGCTGTTACAATATTGTATAACTGGAGGTATTTAAATAAGGATAAGAGAAAAAAATAGATACCCAATAGAGATTATTTTATTCTTGAATCTGGGCATACTCGTAGGGAAAAAAGGGATAGAATTCAAAAATAATCCTATAACTTTTCACCTTTTTTTTTCTAAATAGTTCAACAAAGTTTAATGTATGAAATTAGTTTTAATTTTTTCGTGAATTATACCATTTTCGTCTCAAATTTGTCGAAATTGATGAAACAACGTCATTTTTGGTCATGCATTTCAGCCAAAAATCTCCAAATTGAATACTCATGTGTTAGGCACATGATAAAAAAACGTCATCATATCGTCAATTCAGCGAATTTGGAATGAAAATGGTAAAATCGAATAAAATAAGGATCAATTTCAGTACATCAAACTTTTTTTGAGACCATTTAAAAAATGTGAAAAAGTTATGGAACTATTTTGGGTTCAATTCGGAAAAAAAGAGAGACTTAAGGTCTATTTGCATGCTCAAAAAAAAAGCTAAAAAACACTTTTTTTTTTTTTTTTTCTTTCTAAAAAGCCAAGTCTAACAACTTAAAAGAAAGTACTTCTACGTAATGTTTTTTAGTTTGCAAACATAAACTTACAGTGATAAATAAGTTGATGGAAGCCTCTGATATGACTTCCACTTGAAGGCGGATGGCTTGTTTGCTAGAATATGAAGCGGTGAGACACCTTTCTCGTTAACCGAGTTCAGAAGATTTTCATAGTCTCGGATAATATGAAATGCGATTTCTGTCGGAAATTAAATTACACTTGTAAATCAAAATATATATTACATATAATATATATATATATATATGATTTTGATATGGAGACTACTAGTGGTCACCTTTACTTCAATTGATGATTTGATTTTCACCTCAATTTTATTATTTAATTAATAATTTAAATAAATTTAAAAAATCCTACACCCTAAAACCTAAATTATTAACCCTAAACCATGACCCATTCGGACCGGGTGAACCATGAACCACTCGGGCAGAGTGAACCATGAACCACTAAAAGTCGGGTTTGGATCCGTAATTTAATTTAAATTATTTAATTAGTGCAAAGTGATATTTTTTCCAAAATTTAATTTAAATTATTTAAATGAGTAAATTAAATTACGGAGAACCCGATCCGAGTGGTTCATGGTTCACCCGACCCGAATGGGTCATGGTTTAGGGTTCATGATTTAGATTTTAAGTTGTAGGATTTTTTTTAAAAATTAATTTAAATTATTTAATTAAGTAATAAGATGACGTGGAAAGCCAAATCATCAATTGGGCTCCATAAGGTGACCACTCGTGGTTTCCATATCAAAACTGTATATATATATATGTCGCTTTCATATAGATATTGTAGAACAGTACAATTAAAAGCTCGATTATGGTCTTGGTTAATTGTAAAGATACGGAATATTAGACAATTTTCCAATCATTGTTGGCTGAACACTCCAAGAATATACCGTGGGGTGTGAGGTACTACAATTGTATAAGCTAGGCAGGAGAGGAAAGGTATTTTAATCTGTAATTTGTAAACTTTGTTTGGGTAGTATCCCTTGTACTCAATAAAGAGTGAATCTTTTTTTTTGATAAAAAAAAAGAAAGATATTACACTCAGAAAAGCTCTTTGAAATTACTTTATATTACACTTGTACATCAAAACATATATTAAGAAAATAAGTAATTCCCATTATGCCTTTATTTAAACAATGCATGTATCTAAGCATTTTAATAACTTTAAAAAAAGATGTAATTAATTTACATTGAAAAGTGGAAAACACCATCTAGTTTTCAAATAAAATGAATAGTCAAAATGTCGAGGAAAATTAAATAAATGAATTGATTCTCACCCTCTCAACAAGTTCGGACTTTTAGATAAGACAGAATTCTCTCTCAAAACGTCATTTATAACGTACTGAACATGATTTGTCCAAATAAATATTTAAAAATAAAATGTAGATAACTAAAAATAATCCAAATGCCTCAGATTAATTAATTCAAAACTGAACATTAATAATTGTTATTTTAGTGGTAGTAGGAATATGACATTATATCTCACCAAAATATTCTCCATCAATAGCAGAATGAAGAATGGTGTCCCCATCTTTGCCCCTGCAATATCCGTAACGATTTTCTCCATCTTTGACCAATTTATTGAGACAAAGAAAGGCGTCTTTCCTGCCATGTAGAACCGCAAGAAACAGGGGCGTTTCCTTATCTTCGTTGCGTATCCCTATGAGCGTGGGATCACGAGCGGCGATGCATCTGCACATTTTGAAGTTTCCCAGATACGCCGCCAGATGCAGGGGCGTGTTCCCCACGTCGTTCTCGATTCTGAGGGCGGCCTTGTTTTTGACCATTAGGACGAGCTCTTCCACCGTGGATTCTTGGCCGTCGGATATGGCTATGTGTAATGCCGTGTCTCCTGACCGTGTGATCTTAGCCTTCTGAGCTTCTGGATTGGATTTGTATAAGTTGATCACCTCCTCCCAGTTGCTTTTCATCGCATTTTGGAACAGCTTTTTCTCTATGGGTGCTTCCTGGTTTTCTTCATATGGATTCATCTTTTGCGCGTGTGTTTTTTCCTATGACTATGCTGGAGAGGTAGAAGTAGCATATATATATATATGCATATGAAGTTGAGGGCGGAGGTATTTCAGAGTGTAACTTACTAATAAATTAAAAAAATAATTGCATATATGTTAAGACATTCAGACTTTTTCGGGCAAGCAACTTTGATTATATATGAAATCTCGTTTGTACCTATTGATAATTTATATAAAAAAATTGTACCTATTAATAATTTAATTTCCCATATATATACATATAAAATTGGGGGAAATATAAATTTTGGTCCTATAACTTTTAATTTCCTGTGTCCAATTTTGATTCCGGTGATAATAGGATTCTCCACCCTAAAAGGATCAAAACTAGATACAAAAGGACAAATATTAGGTAAGTACTGGACTAAAATTGAGAAATATAAAAGACTAAAGAACTAAAATTGAATTAACCAGGATCAAAATTGATATTTACTCTATACGCATTGCTAAACTTGTATGCATATGGTGTAAGGTGCATTCAATTTTGATAAATTTGTCAAAACTTATAAATTTGTGCATGTTAGTTATTTTTTTTCGTTGAAACAGTTTTCTTACAAAAACGTGGGCATAAAAGTATCAGTTGATTATATTATATAATAAATTATAGTATATAATTAGCTCATGTGAAGAAATTATAATTTTAATATTGAAAAATTCTAATCATCGCACAAATTAATTCTCTTCTTTTATATGAACTATTCTGCGAGCTAAAGCTAATATAGTGGATTGGGATGGACCCACTAAATTTAATGACCTGGTCATTGTTTATTATATTTAGTATATACGTCTTATGTCAAAAATTTATTGATATTCTTTTTTAATTGATAAAGTTATTTATATATTTAAATTATGTATTAATTTAACAGCTTAATTATTAACCGCGATTAAGTACAAAAGCAGCGATATATTTAGAAAAGAGAAAAAAAGAATTGGACTTAAAATTCTCAATAATCTTTAGGAATGAGTTTATAAATAGCCTAACATAAAAATAAAAATAAAAGTTCTTTTTTGTCACAAAATTTATAATTATTCTTTTTTAGCCAAGAGAATATATTTTTTTTCAACTTTACCCTTTTTTTATGCTTTCACTATTTAAGTTCGTACCACCATATATATATCTCGTACCAACATTATTTCAGCCCGTACCACCCTTCAATTAACTCTCACCACTATTACTTCAATCCGTAAATATTGTTTCAGTCCAAATACTCACCATTCTATTAACTCCATTACCACTATTAGTTTTGCACACACTCATTTTAACCCCTGCACCACCTTTTATTTTAACACCGTACCACCATCATTTCAACTGTACCATAATTTAATTTAATTCGTACCATCAATTTTAAATTTGTACTACGCTTATTAATTTTGTACTATAATATATTAACCAGACCACCATTTAATGAAGCCCGCACTCACCATTTTTTTAAAAAAAAATTGTTGACTTCATTAAAGGGGTATAATTTGTTGGCTTAAAAAGAATGAAATAAAAAACTTTGATAAAAAAGAACTTTTTAAATGAGAAGGGGCTTAAAATGGGGGTTTTCTCTAATCTTTATCATTGTTCCCACTTTAATTCATTCACAAGCAAGCATCCGCTATAGCTATAGTAGTTCATGATATACGTGATCCATTTAAATATAATATATATATATATATATATATATATATATATATATATATATATATATATATATGATCTTAAAATTTTTATTTGTACAAACTTTTATTTTTGATAAACTGAGAATAATGTGCACATTTATATAAATTATTAATTCTCATTATATCATTTTAATCGAAAGTATTTTCATAAGGCCATTATTGAAATTCTAAGTTAAAACTAATTAACTTTAACCTTTCATGCAAACTTCGTAATCCTATTTTTTTTTATGGAAGTATGTCATGATCTGGCATCTTTGATGGAAGTATGTCATGATCCGGTAAAACTAGGAAAACAATCTACTCATTAAAAAGGGATTAAGTTTTTTTTGTAGTTCAACAAATTTGTTCGGTTTTGAAATTGGTCTTGATTATTATTTTGATTTTTTTTATTTTGATCTTGTAAATTTTAAAAATTTAAAATTGGTCTCGTTAAATTAAAAATAGGTAAATGTCATATGTGTAATTATTTTTATTTGTTGTTTTAATTTCAAATGTTACCCAAATTTTTTAATTCTAATAATTTTGGGTAGGGATATATTTTTTCCTTTTTTTTAAGGAAAGGAAGAGTAATTTATTTTGATTTACTTTGGATATTAGGGTCAATTTAGATACCCCAAAAATCGAATCCGATTTTTTGTCTTTTAATATCCAAGTTGCCTTTAAACCCGACCCAAAATTACTAGGAAAAAAAAAAGTTTAGGTGGGCGTTGAAATTAAAGAAAAATCAAAATAATTAAAAAGCCGGTTACCGGGCCGCAACATCTTTGCAGGAGGTTAACGGACCAATTTTAAAATTTTTTGGAAACTTTCAATACCAAGATCAAAAGGTTAAAACAATCGAGACCAATTTCAAACGATTAAAAATTACCGTGACTACAAAAACTTTAATCCCCATTAAAAATACCGAATAATTTAAAAATCTATTACTTTTCATCCCAACAAAACTCCAACGCATCAAGAAATTGATAAAACTAAATATCAATTCATAATGAATAAAACTCATATTCTGATTTCACTTTTATGTTGTTTAAACGTCTCTCAAATCGCAGCAACGTATATTAAAGAGAATTTTCTACTTAGTCGTGTTGATCACAAAGACAACAGTTATATTATTCAGTCGCTCTCTCTTTTCTATATATTGGTGGAAATAAAGATGTGAACATAATTAAAGTGCTGCTTTGTTGTCGGCTTTATTCTTATATGGATTGTTCCTTCTTTTTATCTTTCTTTTCTTTTCCCTTTTTTATAATTTTGCCATCACGTTAATCACACCAACATATATATACGTAGCTAAAAAGCACAATAAACCGCATGTTTGGATTAGTGTAAACAAATTCTTTTTTAATATAATGAGTTGCGTATTTAAAAAACACCGGATCTGGACGCATACGGCACTCCACTCATATTAGAGGTGATGTAGGCCAGGTCAGAAGAGGTTTTATTGGGCCAAGCCCGCCTCACGTAAGAGTAGAAATAATCGAATGTGGCCCAGCTTCATAGTAAAGCACGGCCAATCTCCGGAGTAAGATTCGGAAAAGCCCGGCCCAGTTTAGATCGAGTTCTAGCCCATACTGAATAAATAACCAGAAATGGCCCAAGCCTAGCTAAACTAAAAGCCCATTGCAAGTCCAACAATATCAAATGTTTCCTAATGCACCTAAATTACTTGAATACCCCCAAGTATGAGATATATATATATATATATATATATATATATATAAATGAATTATTCTCATAACTAGTTTTGTGGATGCTGATTTTGGTGGTGATTTGGATGACCGATGATCTACTGACGTTTCTTTTTTCGGCGCTGCAAGTGTGTCACGGTTAAAGTCTCTATATACTCTTGCTATTCAATAATGTATTTGGTTGCAAAGGCTGAAGATTTGCATCATCCAATCTCGAATTATGACATCAATCTTTGGAGACAATCAAAGTGCAATCGAGCTTGTAAATAATCCAGTTTGTCATGCAAGAACCAAACATGCATATTGAGATCGAGCATTATTTTATCTGGAAAAAAGTTCTTGATGATGCTATTAGTGCCTTGGAAGAGCAAAAGTAAGGAAAATATTGCCGAGATCTTTTACAAAAGTCACTTCTGGATACCCGAGCTCTCACTACTCATTGATCAATATATTTCATACTGCATTTAATATTATCTACGTGTTAATATTATTTATGTGATATTCTTGATTCTGCATTATTTATCTTGCTTTTAAATCGTTTTAAAATTGAATTATTTGTTTAACTAATAACTAATACGTGATTAATTAATTGTGAAAAATATCATAGTATAATTTATTAGGGCTATAGTCGTATTTGGTGCAATTAATTGTTGAATGCATAATGTGTAAATAATTAGTCATGCTCGCTATTTAGTTTAGCTAGAAGCTAAGATATGACATTACTTAAATTGAATACTAATAGTAATA